>KK122393.1:597117-696164 GCA_000611955.2 Stegodyphus mimosarum
AAATTTTTTAACACGCCTTTATCATGTAAAAGAACTTCGAGCGACACTTTTTGGCTTTAAGAAGTTAAATTTCAAATGAAATATGTTCATATAATTTCATTTACATTTTAACAAGTATTTATAATTAAAATATTTTCTCCATAAAACTTGCATAACAATTATCTTCACAAATGAAGGTGCTTTTTGACATATAGAAAATAAATATAACTGATATGCAGCTGTAACAAAATGGTACTTTTTTTTTAAATACATCAGTTTTGAATAATTTGCTTATGATATTGACTATCTTCCATGGAAGTACATTAAAATTGTTTTCAAAACTTTGAAAATTGATCTTGCATTTCAATAACAAAAAGAATACAAAATATCAGTTAAAAGGCTGAAAAAGGGTCTAAAACCACTCCTACGAAAATTAAACAGTTAAGAAAGACATTATGGAATGCATCTCAGCTCACACATTATTGATTTCAATTACACTGCTCTCATATATAAATCTCAATAACATATGACAATATTGCATAGTAATTCATGGACACCTTTTTTTAAAAGGGAAGAAAAATTATTAGCTCAAGAGTGAAAGCAAATAACATATTACATATTTTCAAACACATCTTTTAATGATTATTACAAGCATACAAAACTAAAAAACATAACAAGAGAAATATTTAACATCGGAAACTGAATATTATTCTTGGAACTTAAGTTATGAAATTATAAACATAAACGCAAAAAGTAACTTGTTTGATTAGATATTTGACACAAAGTATCTCAATGGCCAATTATGACTGGATTTCATATTAATGGAAGCATACTAAAAACAGTTAGGAAGCAAAAAATTCTGAATTTACACTGTACAAATTACATACATATTGACAAAAATATGCTCCAGGACAATTGTACAAAAGGGGTTCTTTATACTGTACATAATATCACTGCAAGTTTATCTACTTTTTATGCACATACATGAAGGGCAGTAATTTAAAAAGCTGCATACTTAGAGAAAATCAATCACAGAAATGCCACTGCCACTCGATGCACATTATACATAACTTATTATATACAACACTAATCACACACTTCACAGTTGTTCCCTTGCATTCTTAGAACCAAAGCTTGAACATCTTGGTCAAATTCACAAAGCTAGGAAAATAAATTACTAACAGCTACTCTGCACATTACATACACAGATGGCACTTATCAGTTAGTTCTTGTATTTGAAGTTTTTAATTCTGAAAGAGAAAAAAAAATTCATAAATTTGAAATTTAATTTGTATTTACTAAAATTTTATTCTATGGAAACTTCGAAGGACATACTAATTAGAAAAATACAAAAGATCAATCTCAGAGCATATACTCATTTTATTCAACATAATATAAGAAAAAAATTGAAATATTTTTAGTCAGAAGGCCTTGCGAAATATGATTATAAAAATGAATAATTAATTTAATGCTTTTAAAACAGAGCTCAAGCAAACTTTAGGAAATAAAGCGAAATGATACAGTCGCATTCACTGGAGCACTATGTATAAACTTGTAAATGAGAACACTGCCTTGAAAAACACGATAGCGTAAAATTCACGAATTCCAAAAAAAAAAGTTTTTCATGTCAGGAGGATATTTATTGTTTGCTGCAGCTTGTAAGATGTACTTGCATTCATTTTCGTAAAGTCCAGATGTATGACAAAATTCTTTGCCTTAATTAAAATAAAAATGAATAAAAGCTGTTTCATGAGAATGAAATGAAATGAAAAGAATCAAATTGTTGGGTTACCAGTTGTTTCATAGTAAACTGTACTCAGAAGAATAGCACCAATTTTTAAGATCAGAAGATAAGAAACTGAATACTATTATTAACTTCTCAATTAACTCTTTGATGCACAAAATATTATTTTTATAATGTTTGATAAACTCTGGAAATTGAATATTATGATCCTACAGACAAAATATATATACATTAAAAAATCTATAATTGTCCATGCATCTGTGGGTGGTGGTTGCACTATGAAACCAACACACGTCTAGGACTTTGTAACTTGCTGAGCTAGTAGGGAAAAAACTTACCTTGATCCATGCGCATTTCAAATAACTGATGGAATTTTTGAATTAAAAAAATGTGTTCAAAAATTGCATTATGTATAATTTTTTTACATTATTTACATTTGTGACCGACAGCTGGCGAAAATTGAGCAGCAAGACAATTCAGAACTGTTTTTCTCGCTATGGCTTTAGGTTTTGGAGATAGATGTGGACATGCTCATTGAAAGTAAAAATGACGGACAGGTGGAACTTCAACAGGTACAAAATTGTGAAGAATTTTTAATTCATCGACAACGAGCTTCAATACTATGAAGAAAATGAAAATTACGAAGCTGCAATCATTGCAGCAAAACCAGAGTTGGGACAAGGGTGAGGCAAGCGAGGCACTTGCCTCAGGTGAATCACTAGAAGGGGCACCAAACTGGCTATGCAAATTCGAAAATTAATTATGTTTTTAAATTTGTCCGTTATTATTAGGGGAAATATGCTTCGGCAAACTTAAACAACAGAAAGAATTGCAAGAGAACCTGGAAATTAATGCAATGCGTATTTCAGTGTTACTTCCAATTCATCAAAAAAGGATTTTTTAACATTTTCATTTGAAAGTTATAAATAATTGGCTACATTATTTTTCTGAATTTATAAAGCTACAATTAAAATTTACTTTAAGAATTATGGTATAATTATGCCGTAAGAATTACGATATTTTGATTTAATACAACTACTTTTGTTTAATACAAATATAGCTATTTTGATATATATGCATATATATATATTTATATAGGGGCACGCATTTACCTTTTTGCCTCACACGAAAAAATATACTGGCATGGCTCTGAACAACACACACGACTGCATCAGAAGACCAAGAAAGTGATGATGATGATGATGATGCCGCTTATAAGTTGGTGCAAGTGACAACACAGGATGTGAGGAATTCGTATTTCATGCAGGAGGGAAATGAAGGCAGTCCCATTCCTGCATTAGATGTTTGTAGCGATTTCGTTCACATGCAATCCATAAAGAGAACGCATCAGATCACTTTGGGTAAGTTCTTCAAATGTTGATTGGAACTTGGTAAGAACTCGTTTTTATTGTGCTTCGCATGCTGAGTATCATGGAGATCGTTTCTTAGAACTTGTTTCTAAATTAATGTTCGCAATGAAAAAAGTTCGACTGTAGTTCTTGTTTGCATATGTATGTTCGCTATACGTGTGTACCGCTTATAAAGGTCATAATTACATTTTAGTACATGATTTATATGTACATCGTGTACATTTACAGTTTGTTACATATATCATGTCCCATCTTACAACATAGGGCATGTTCGTGTAATCAAACCAGCCAGTTTAATTAGGACCAAAACAATCGCTTCCTGATGTGATCCGATTAACCGGACTTGACTGTATGTATTTCAATTCTTTGAATAGAGTTCTCTTTGTTTAAAGGTAAAATTTTTATTAAAATTTACTTTTGTTTTTTTTTCCCTTGCTTTCAGGGAGGGGCCGGAATTTTCAAGTGAACTATTATAATTAAAATACATTGGAATAGTTCTTTGGCTAATTCTGGATATAGAAAAGCAAGAATTTTTTAATGGGAGAGAGATTTCAATCAATTTCAATGTTTCTCCTCCTGCAATAGCGTCATCGAGGTTGATTGAATTTTTCTTTTATATTCTTCATTCTTTAAATGCCATTGATTTTTTTTATTAGGGTATTACTTGTTTGAAGCATTCTAGTTTTAACATTTATTAAATTTTTGTTTACATTTATAGGATTTTGTGAAATTTATTGGTTACAAATTTCAATTTTTGGTCTTCATGAAAAATTGGTTCTAAATTTCTTACTTTGTGTCTTTATTGATAATTTTTTAGCACCTTAATGCACAAAAATACTAGGCATGATCATATTATGCTTTTTAAAAACATTGTTTTGTAAGTATACATATGTGTGTGAAATATATGAAAGAAAACTAATTAAAAGTAAGCCATTATATAAGAGTAGCATTGTGGACATTTTTTTATCCAATCACAATTCAAAACTTAAAGCTAAGTCTATAAATATCACTGTTATTGATTGTTCAGCCTTTTTCTACCCACTTGCTTCTGCTGTCTAAAGAAATGTAGGTCATAGGAAATTGTGGGTGCCTAGGGCATTCATAATGTTGTTGTGTAAAGAATGTGTGTCCTCAAAAATAATTATCAAGAAATAAAATTATGTGTTGAAGTAATGGCTAAATCTGAAAGCTTTTTTTCTTCATTATGTCATCTTATGCATCCACACAGCTTTCTTTTTAATCTCATGATATATACACAGAGTTATTATATATATATAATGTGTGTGTGCATGCATGCATTTCATTTTAAAAAACAAATTGCAAACAAATCTAACTCTACATTATCTTCACAACAAAAAATTGTGTGACTATATATACAGATATTATTTTTAATCACCAAATTCTAAATTGCATAAATTAGAAAAACTTACCTTGATTAGGTGTGAATGTTCCAGCTGAAGAATTTGACGTAGCTGTAGAAGTTGAAGGATCAAAAGCATTACTACGCACAAGAGCTTGTTGATGAAGAGTTGATGACACAGTATGACTGGACTGGTGTGTCGTATATGGAGGTTGTCCAATGTGTGGAGAATATGTGCTTGATGGTGATGTTTTTGATGCATGACCAAGAACTGTTACATGAGATGGACTTGCTCGCAGAGGCAAGGGACTGTGACTACGGCTATATGCAGCTGATACCTTATCTATTTGTGACATGGAGTGAGCTGGAACTGGTGACATGTTTACATGTGAATTTGAGCTATGATGGTTTGGTGAGGTAGATTTACACTGGTTTGAAATAGGTGGGGATGTGTTTGCCATGAATGGGCTCAGGGAGGTAGCTGGAGCTTGAGAACTTGGCTTCCATGGGCCTTGTATCTGAAACAATTTTATAGCTAGTTGAAAGTCAGGAAAAGATACCTTAAAAGATTTTATTACATAAAAACAATTAGATACATGTTATGGATTTTCAGAGAAAATAATTGAGATTTATATTAGTTGGATACCCACATCAATTTCAATAAATGGTACTATTTAATCTTTGTTTGATATTAATTAATCTGTGCTTGATGAAAAAAGTCAAAACATATGGTATGTTTTCAATTGAGCCAAATTTCAAATACTCAGCTGTAATAAAAAAACTGAATGGAAAAAATAACAAATTTAAAAAAAGTACCACATAATAATTACAGCTCCAGATACTGTAACATCTCATGTCACACACTACATTAAAATCTGACAATGAAATGCCATTATACATACAATAAAAATTTTATATTCTAATTTAGCTGGAATGCCATTATACACTGGTGTGCAAAAATTAAGGACGAGATGGTTTTTTCAATATAACTTTGTACAAAAGCTTTCCAAATCAACACATTTAATACCGTAAGATCCCCAATACATAAGGACATGAGTAATGTAAGCAACACTTACTAAAAGAGAACTCAGAGGGATAAAAAGAAGCTTTATTGAAAAAGTAGCATGGAGCGCAATGTGACTGAAGGCCGAAACATCCCTGCGATGGGTGTCCAGCAAGAAACATCCGGTCTTTAATACGGGATATGATCTCCCCTGACTGCTAGGCAGGTTTCACAGCGTCTGCCCATGCTGAGAATGAGCGTGTCAATGAGTTGTTGAGGCATTGCTACCCATTCGTCTTGCAGCGCCAATCGAAGCTCCGGAATCGTTACTGGTGGTAAGGTACGAGCTGCCAAGCGTCTGCCTAGAAAATCCCATAAATGCTCGATGGGATTGAATGTGAAGGCCAATCCATACGTTCAATATCCTCACTCTCTAAGAGCTGTTCGGCAGCTACTATGCGATGACATGGCGCATTGTCGTCTATGAACAAGAACTGCGGACCCATAGCGCCTCTAAAAAGACGCACATATGGAAGAAGAATCTCGTTACAATAACGGGTCCCGTTGACTGAACCTGCGTCGAAGATGTGAAGGTCTGTACGACTAACAAGCATGATGCCTCTCCAAACGAGAACACCGCCACCTCCATACCTGTCCCTTTCAAAGATGTTCGAGGGATGATTGCGGCTTCCCTGCTCTCTCCAGATGAGTATGCGATGGGAATCGCTACTCAGACTGAATCTGCTTTCATATGTAAAGAGTACTCGTCCCCATTCATTGTCTCTCCAATTCCGGTGTTCCCGGCACCACAGAGAACGCCTTCTCCGATGGGCAGGCGCTAGAGGCACACACCGTACAGGGCGTCGTGCAAACAGACCACCACCGTCTCTTTGCCAGAAATACTGAGCTTACACCGACAACATGCTTTATACTACTCAGACACTCCCCCATTACGTCTACCTGCATATCTGCACATGTGCTACCATAAATCACCTTACTTAATCTCCTGATTGGTCTTTCTGTCCGCTCTGCCTCTTCGTTCAGCTGATATGCTAATTTTTTGACTTTGTCCTTAATTTTTACACACCAGTGTATATATAATAGAAAATTTATATTGTAATTTTGCACTTGAAGCACTTTCATAGAAATGATAAAATATGTATTCGCAACAGAGAAAATCTGACCTCACCCAAAGCACAATGGACTAAAACTTTCTTTCCTACAATTTCTTTGTACTACAATTGTTTCTACAGGCTATCTGCTTAAAGGGAGGGATGCCTTCGTGGAGGACTTTCTAAGGGAACTGGCTCATATACACGTTACACATGGGGAAAACCACGAAAACGCCCATGCAGCCAGCCCGTTCGCGGGATTCGAACCTCGGACCGAACTACCAGCGTTCAGCATCTTTACCGCTCGGCTGCTGGTGGGCCAATTGTTTCTACAACTCCAAGTGTTTCGTGCTGTGCAACTGTGGCAATAGTGACAGAAATATTTCAGGCAACTTTAATGTGCCTGTCTGTATCTTGGCCATCAATATTTTCGGAACTTTTTCAGACTAAAGAGACAATTTCTGCTTTTCAGAATTTCATTCTCAATTTAGATTATTGAGTTCTCTTTATTTCATTCTTTTCGTTTACTTAATCTTTTTATTTATTTCTTTATTTTTCATAATTTTTTTACACATTTGACGTGATAAAAAAATAAACAAAACTTACTTGCACAAGCCTTATGGTTATACTTTGTAAAACATGAGGAATTGAAATTAGAGTTTAAAAAAAAATCTTTCTGAATCACCTATTCATGTAATCTATGTGCAACCAAATAAATAAAATTGTTGAATACTGCTAGCTTAATTCTTGTTAGAGGTACGCAAAAACATATTCCAAGCCTTAACCTTTTTCTTCAGATCAAGTAATTTAACTTCTGCTTACTTGCAAATGTTAATATTAACAACAATTCATCTTGATAAACTTAAGACTGAGTTCCGAGCAACTTTTAATACTTTAATTAACTTAGGATACTTTTAATTTTAATTTATCGCTGTATAGTGGATAAGATACTTCTTTATTTTTTGTATCTGGTTGCTTTGTAAGATATGAGCGAAAACTGTAGTCTAATTGGCAAAATCCAGCGACTACCAAAATTTGCACTTCTCATGATCAAGCAGAAATTCATTTTAAAAATCTTAATATCCAAAGTTGATTTTAAGATTTTAAAAATGAATTTCTGTATAGGAATAATAAATGTGGAGTAAAGGTCGTCAGGCCGTATACTCGTCCTCACTTTAAATCAAATCAATCAATCGCTCATATTGTCAGCCATGTTGTTTGCGCGCTTCTGTTGATAATGATGATTTGAAATACTCTCCTGATTGGTCGGTTCTAGTGTCGGCTAGCTCCGTTGTGCGTGAAATTAAGATTTTTCAACTGGGCCAGTAGTGACAAAAAAACTGGTTTTCTCTAGCTGATCTGCTGTGTTTGTTGTGTTCCCTAGCTCCCATATGTCCCAGTGTGAACACTGCTTAAGAGCCACAGTGAACCTTACATGTAAATGGGCTCATTTATTAACTTCAATATCTTCATTTTCTGAGACACGAGATCTGCAGGATTGTTGACACCTCAGCAGATCTTGAGATGAACTCAATTTTTGGAGTTGGCACGATTTTTGACGAAAGGTTTGAAGGTTTCAGGCTCTTTTTTAATCCAAAAATAAGTAATTGTTGAGTCTGTCTAAAAATAGAAAGGAATTTTTGATTTCAATGCTTTTGAAATATAATTGCTTAACTTGACTGATTGTTGCTAACTGTGCCCCCCCCACCCAATTAATTCTAACCTCAGCAATATTTTAGTGAGGCTACCCTATTTTTTGAAGCGATAAAGGCTATTTTAATTTCTTTGTCATTCATTGTGAAACGTAAGTATGCGGCAGTGCCACAGGCTTTTGTACTTGCATCTGAGAAGCAACGTAATTCAAGATTTTTATTATTAAAGATCGAGACTATAAAAAAGTAATGGGGACTGGAGAATTCAGCTATTTGGTGGCAGCTCTTCACACCCTTTTTTTCCATTGAGAGGACAAATCTTCCAGCAGCAGTTCATCCCAGTCTATTTGTGATGACCAAATCTTCTGTATTAACCCCCTGACATCGATGTCACTGATTTCATGTGCCATTGTAGACTTTGACGTCTCCAAGATGACAAGAACTTTCTTTGGCGAATGCTGCACAGTATATTATTATTGTTATATAGCAATGTAAATTTGAAAATAGAATGTTCTGTTTCTAAGCTTGCATATGAGTGTCCAAATTAAATGGTACTCTTCAGATGCATATTTCATTTGTATGTTAAGGGGTTAAGCCCTTTATTCCAACAGTGAAAGGTCCTAAAATTCCAGTCAGATATTCAATCTGACTGGAATTGCAGGAACACTAACACTTGCAGGAAAAATATTTCTTTATTGGTTTAGATAAGAAGGACAATAGACTTCAAACATCAAAATACAGCAAATCCTTTGAATTATCCCCTGCCATACCCAAGACCTTATGGAAATTATCTCTATTAAAAACTTTAGGATTTTCATCAGCAACTATTCCTTCTTTTATGTACAATTTCTGTGTTTTGAGTTACTGTGACATTTGTGAAGCTGCATGCCAGCTTCTTTAAAAATCTGGATTGAACCTAGTCATAGTTAAAACTTCATTGATTGTCTGTTGACTTCCAATCACATCATTTACATATACATTCTCCTTCAAAAGGATTTACATTCAGAAGATGTTTAATGGTAGCCACTAACAGAAACAGACTGCTACTTATGCCAGATAAAAATCTAATGAATCTATATATGTCAGGAGAAATGGCTTCATCAGTGGGGAATCTGGGGTACAGAAACCTGATTGCATCTGGATCCTGTATGAGAATCTGTGAAAAAGCTTGCTTTACATCCGTGGTGAATCCTATTAGGTTTATATCTATTGGATTGTATATGAAACTTAGCAAAATTCTGAATATTTCTGGGTACATAATTGGCCCAGCATGCAATGATGCATCATAAACATTGCATAATTCGCTTGAAGTTTGATCCTCGTGTATAGCTTCCCTGTGTGATATATATTGCTAATCCTCACTTGTCTGACGTATAGTCAGCCCAAGTTCACGAAATTCCTCGCGGCAAGGAGCACACGATTATGCCTGTTGTTGGCAACAGCCTTGAGCACCAAACAGGTGACAGTGCGATTTGTCTCAGTTCCGTCCCTAATACGTTATATTTGATTCAAAACGTTTGATGATTTCATTTTCCATTGAATTGAAGTCTTCCTGCTTACTAACAAGTCCTGAATTTTCAAAGTCAAAAAAATTTGTTATTTGTTCTTTAAAGTAAAATCTTCCTGGGGCACGGGTCCAAGGGTCTCCCACCTCTCTCCCCTTCCACCAAACCACACAAGGGGACTTTCAGCTTGCTGCATATTTAGAGCGCTGCCATGCTGCACCGACATTATACATTTACAAACATCCATGCCTTGTCTGTGATTCGAACCCAGGCCCTTCGGCATGGCAGTCAGCGAGGCTAACCACTATACCGGTTGGGCGACTTATGTGGTACATAGAATACGACATCATCTTCATTTGAAGAGTCTAACTGGTACGATAATATTTTGTTTTAACTGATTTAATATATTTCGGTATTGAAAAAATAATTTCGGATTTTTTTCGAACCGTTTTTTAAGTCGATTAAATCCCTGTTCTGGAATTTCCCTATTAACATTTAGATCTGATGTATAACATTTCTAAGGCAATCTAACTTCGTAGCTAGAATTTTTATACGTTAGATTAGATTCAAAACGTTTGATGATTTCATTTTCCATTGAACTGAAGTCTTCCTGCTTACTATCAAGTCCTGAATTTTCCAAGTCAAAAAAATTTGTTATTCGTTCTAAAATAAAATCTTCCACCCCTCCCAACTACGTTGAAAGTTAAAGAGATGTTCATACAGAAGAAAGTTAAAGAGAATCTGCAAGCTGTAAACCCTTTAATTGTTTGTTAATGATTTGTCTATTCAGGTTATGAGGTGTAAATTGGAACTTGAAATTTGTTCTGTCACAAGAGCTTCAATTTCAGTTTTCAAATTTGGTGTTTTCTTGTTCTCTAATTTTATCTAACAATATCAAATGTTCGTCTAATGCATTCCTCATCACCAAATGTAAATATGGAAAGTGTCTCTGTTCGAATAACAGGAAGCTTCAATTTATCCACGATTTCTTTTTTTTAAAATGTGCACATAGTGCCGTATCTAGTAAAACTTAAAAAATTAAAATCAAGTGTGCATTTTTTCAGTGTTATGCAACAAGTTTGAAGCAAGACGCTTCCAGCTTTGTCCTGTGAGAATGCAGACAGAACTTGCAACGCTTCTACATATTTATTTTTCCCTTATTTCTTCTCTGCCTGAAAATAAATGGAAGGGTCATACCTGCCATTGCATTCTGAACAAACAACATCACTTTTACATTCCTTCGCATCGTGTTTCAATACTAAGGACAAAAAAAAATTCCTTGATTATGCAATAAATTTCTACCAATAAACAATGGTTTGATGGTCTTAGCATGTGTCATACTAGATAGGCAATACAGACCTTCATGTCTTTGATCTCTTTAACTGCTGCAAAGTATAGGCAAGAGATGTTAAGAAAATATATCTTTCTCAGGGCTGTAATTAGTCCTCGGTTAATTTTTATAGATGACAATACTCATCCACAAAGGGCAATTCTAGTGAATGATTACTCGGAAATTGAGGATATTACCTGAACAAACTCGCCAGCCCAGTCTCCAAACGTAAACCATATACAGGTCTAGAAACTCGCACATTGCATCTATTTCAGTATGAAATTGCACTGTGGACGACTCTTAGAGGGTGGCTATACTATTTCATTAGGCTATTTTCAACCGCATTTACCATGAATGTTATATAGTATATATATTTTTGTTTTATATTAGCCTAAAGTCTATACCAGATTTCATAGAAATGTCTATCAGTTCTCTAGATAATCAACCAAATGTGAAAATTCCCTTAATTTTGAGCACCAGTATATCTATTACACACGGCAAAAGCCATGAAACTCCTATACAGTTCACCCATTCATCTGCTAAGAACAGGATGCAGAGCAAACTACCTGTGTTTTACAGCCTTAGCCAATATGCCAATACTGATCATTCAAGAGATCACAAACTTTCATTATCTGCAATACAAGCCAATTAATCTAGTAAAGTGTCACTGAAAACCTTTGTCCTGTTTGAAATTTTAAAGCTTGTATTATTGCTTCATGGCTTCATAAACATATTTTTAAGCATTATAAGTAGTAATGCACACCTACTCATGCAACATTTTTAGAACACCAGCTCAAGGTTAAAAGTTTGCTGGAACTTTTAGAAAAACCAGCAAGAAAAAATCAGAATAATTTCTATTCACTTGAAAACATTATACATGATTCATATCTAAAGAGTGATTTTTATTAGAAAAAAATTTATACGAGAAACAAATTTGGATTATATTACATTACAGAAAAAGCAGTGGAAATATAGTAAACAAGCTATTTATAAATAATATTTTGGCATAAAAGCTTGAAAACTTAGGTCCTGCACATTAATCCCAAATTCAATTCCTCAAAAGTAACATATACTACAAATATGTAGTTCTCAAGTTACTCTTAATCCGCCAAAATTTCAATACAAAATTAATAATTTTACAACCCACCATAAAAGTGTTAAAAACTATCCTTTGAAAATAAATTAAAGTAAACTAGAAATCGCAGTTGTTAATGAATTTGCACTCAACACGCATAACAAAAACATAGGCAGTTTCACTGCAGAAATACGTATTGATCCAAATTTCTTTGCATAAAAATAGAAGATCTTTAATAAAAGAATAAGAAACTGGAGACCTTCAAATAACTATTCTTGCATGGAGATTTCAATAATATCACTAAAGGGCTAAAGATTTAATGTACGATGCAATATATTCTATTAACATATGAAACAAAGATATACGATTTTCCGCACAACAGTGCAATGTAACGAACATACAAATCACTTCTAGATACTTGCCATGTCATATGTTCCAGTTATATGACAGCTGGGTTGTAATTCAATTTGAATTTCCATTGATCATACAAAATTAAAGGCAGATTAACTTTTTAAAGGAAGGATTCTTTGGTGAGAAAAATGTAAACAGTACAAAGTCTGAGATCCGGACATCCAATATCTGGAATGATCTAAAATGCAGACCTTTAAAGCCACCAAAAACATTTTTTTAGGAATTTTTTTTATGCTTGAAGCATGCCCATATGATTTTTTCCCCATTAGAAAACATATGAAGAATCCGATTCTTAATTTCACTTTGTCATTAAATAAAGTACCTCATTACCAATCATTTTAGCATAAATTTCCGTGATCAATAATTTGCCTCTGTAGCTACATACCTGCTTGGCATACAGCTCAAACCAAAACATTCTACATAGAAACATTGTTGATTTTACTACTGATTATATTTTGTATCCCTGACGCCAATCTGGCGAATCATTATTTATTATATTTTGCTTTCATCACTGTATGTTTGTCAACACATAACAACTTGAGGCAACACATGACAACTGAACTCATTAAGAGTGAAAAGTTATCTCCAAAATAAATTTACAATGCAAATGAATTTCTGGCAATATGCACCACAAAATACCTTGGGAACTTCTACAGAAAAGGCTCCAAAGGGTGTCAAAGATTCAAATGGTGTCACCAAATGGTGTCAAAGACTAACAATTTTAGCATGCACAAATGCTGCGGGAACACACAAGTATAAACTTTCGTAATTAGAAAAAATACATGACCTCGAGCATTTAGAGGAGTAAAGACTGTCGTGTTATAGATCATGCAAATAAAACAGCACAGATGACACAAGTGTTAACATATGATTGATTTGAAAATCATTTCGTGCCCGAGGCTCGACAAAATCTGAATTTGGTTGGTTTACCTGACTACACAAAAATTGTCCTGATTATTGATATTTGTTCATATTTCACTTTAAGTTTTAATGAAAGATAATGTATCCATGATATTCTTTCCTCCAAACTGTATGCCCATCCTTCAGCCTATAGATATCAGAATAGTGTCTATGGATATCAGAATTGTGTGCATGCTGAAATGCAAATATAAAGTAGAATTTTTAAAATCCATGCTTAATTTCTTGAATAATGGCAAGACTATTCAAGAATTTTTGAAGTATTTTAGCGTAAATTCTGCTGCATGGAGCATCACAAGATCGTGGGCGGATGTGCCTCCAGAAACTTTAAAAAATGCTAGGCATAATTTATGGCCAGCTACCATATTTCATGATGAGGTTGATGAAGATGATAGCAGCGAATTTGAAGGTTTTTTGGATATCAGAAACCACAGGTGAAATTTTCCAATTGATGGACTTTGTAAAGAAATGTGAACAAGCGATAATAAATGAAGATAATATAACAGAAGTTTTTTATTGTGATGACAATGCTCCAACCATCAACTAACAGCGAAACCTGTGGTATGGTTCTAGATCCAGAAAATACAGCTAGCAATAATGAAGAATGTGACAGGGAGGTTATTAAAAACGAAAAAATTTCGACTGACAAGTTAGTTGGAGTTCTTGACACATCAACTACAGGTCTTGAACAGTGGAACTTTGTAACTGAACAAGAAATTATGTCTGTCTGTAGAATTGAACAGAAAGTTTTAGCACAAAAAATGAAGCAACTTGAATAATTTGCATTCAAAGAAATGTTCAATAAAAAAAAAAAAATAAATATTAAGCTTTTTAGATTTTTGGTAACCTTTAGATCATAAATGCTTCATTATTTCACAAATAAGGATTTCACATTGATTTTATAATTTCTGCATGCCATCTTGCTCGATTTAAACTGATAATCTAATATTTGGAAAAATTCCAAATCCGGAATTGGCGAAGTCCTCACGGGTCCACATCTCGGACTTTGTACTGTATACTACATTTAAAACACAGAATTTTCAAGTTTGGTAGCAAGTCTGCCATTTTATTTGTACATAAATATTTTTACTACTATTTTTTAATTATAGTTCACAAATTTCAAGCAGGGTTACCAAACATGGTCAATGCAGTGCTGCCTTCTACCTAAGTTCTGGTGTTTCTTTAAAGTTCAAATGACCAACTTTTGTTGTATCACGCAACCACTATAATGTACAAATTTTCCAGCCAAAAAATTCGCCATTTAGAGATAGATTATGTAGCACGTATGATTTAGAGATAGATCAGATTATGTAGTGCCTAGATAATGGCGCTACATAATCTGATCAATACTTCTCACACAGAAGTCCTCCTTTGCATCAAGTTATATACACTTATGCACACTGTGCTCACAGAATACATGCATACCGTTTTTCTTTTCTGCAGATAATTACTGCTACGGTAAAAAATCTGCACATGACAGGAACCATTCAATCTTACAGATTCAAATAAATCATCTTTTTTGCAAACACTTCTCGGATACATAAACAGTTCCAAACATTATTTCTCACAGATAAAATATTTTAATCTATAATTACTGCTATCGAGAAAAATTTACACATTACAGATACCATTCAATCTTACAGATTCAAATAAATCACCTTCTCAAATCTATAAACAGTTACAAACATTATTAGTAAATTCAATTCATGATAAAATACAATCAGAATTTTCACAGAGGAAGAGAAAGGTACTGAGATTTTCATATATTTTCTAGTGCAAAAAGATACATTTTGGTAAACACTGTTAGTATTCATAAGGCCCATATCACACCAGCTGATGATTATGCAAAAGCATCCATTAAAATATTTCAATTATAAAGTATCTATATCTATATACCCCAAAAAGCCAATGCACATCAAAGATCGTTCATTTAATGCATTTCACATATAAAAAAACAGTTATTGGAAATTCCTTCCCAAAATAAGTCACTCAGCCCTAGCTAACTTTGTTGTAATCAAATGTCAAAGATTCCTTCCTTGCAAAACATGTCAAATTCTCATATTAGAAAATATGCTCTTTTAATACTTATTTGTAATATACGCTACTAATATCAGTACCTGTTTATGTATTAAAAAGAAAAGAATGCCCAAGTAACAATAGGAAATTTATAAGAATAATGAGCTAATAATCCATGCACAAAAATACGATAAATTCAGGGTTTCACAAATGTTAATTTTGTAAATATTTCACCTTCTGCTTAAAAACAGAACTGCCAACATTTGTTAATAAACAGCATGCCAGTAAATTATGGTGTAACGGGTAAAACAAGTACAGCCTCACTTATCGTATGAACATGAACTTATAGACAACAGTATTACAATTTGTTAATAGCCTATGCAGCATACCAAGCGCAATTATAACACTATGAAAACATGCAAAATAGTAGTTTTAAACATAACAAAGCTTTTAAAATACAAAGCATGTGAATTTTACATTAATTTTCTAAAAATAGTACTTTAACAAAATCTGTTTCACTCAAACAACTGAAAAGCTTAAATACATGTATTTTTGCTGAAATGGAGTTCCTTCTCCCCCATGCCAAGTATAATGCTATACTGCTAACAATAACCTACTTAAGAGAAGTGATAACTTCTCTCTTTGAATCTTCCTGCAGTTTCACCACTGTGTGCACTTCCCTGTTAGGACAGGATTGCGCAACTGCTAAACATTGACACTAAACAAACGAGAAGGAAAGTGCATTCAAATAACAGAACTATTTGTAGTCACTTTCAAAAGAATGATTGACATGTCATTTAACAACTCATGATAGCAAACAGCCATGCACCAGCATGATCGGGAAAAGAACCAGGTAGAAACAGGCGTTCGGGTGACCATTATCTCTGAACGGTCGGGCGTTTTGGGTGACTTTGACGTGAAAGAGTTTGTACAATGTTAGAAATCTTAAATACTTCTCAACTGCATAATCATATACACATAAGGGATAGAAAATGGCATCACTTCAATAATGCAATATAATCACCATTAATTTTCAAATAAGACTTTTGGTTAGTTTTATGAATATTTCTTTCTCCCAATTATGTTATTTCAAGAAATGCACTGGAACTGGACACAGAATTATTTCCAATTTTCGTTTTGGGTGTACCAACAAACAAAATAAAAATGTTATATAAAACATTTAGAAACTTTAACTAGATGACTTTGTAATGAACACACTGAGCTACAAAGTGATGCACTGCATAAAAAATTTAACATTTTGGCAAACATATTAGTTATTTTGAAATACACATATATAATGTAAATACATAATCAACTTACTAGAGACTGCCTTCGCTGTACATCTGTTACAGATATAATATTTGAATGAGCCTGCGTATTATGGTTAGATACATCACTTTTAGACTCATGGAGACTTCTTAATCCTGGAGAAATATGAGAACTTTGCCTTGATGAATTATGCTGAGAATGAGCAACTGTACGAAGAGGTGATGATGAATGTGCTGGAGGAGGAGTAGGCATAGAACTAACAGGGAAGGGGAAACCTTTCATTCCTTCAAGTAGTGTACCACCTAGATTTGCATCTAAGTAATGATTCCACTGATCATTCACCTTATTACTTACAGCATATTTGGTTCTTTTCTTATACGGTCCAGTTACATTACCCTGAGTTGTGACAGCTGTGTTATACTTAGCTAAATCATATGCTAATTTATGAGTGTTTTCAGCGGTAGATCGTGGCGAGGTGCTAGAAGGATAATCACCCATGTGTTCATTTGTATTAATAAGACGAGAGGAAGCACTAGCATTAGATACAGGAGAAGTTTGTGCATGGATGTTTAACCCTTTCACACTGTGCTTCTTATTGCCTGGAGAACTGTCAGGAGTTCTTTCAAATGCCTCAGCAAACTGTCTTGAGTGAGGAACAATTGAATCTTTCAGTTTCAAATTCACAGCTGCAGAAATGTCAGAAGTAACAGCCTTACTTTTACCTAAAACACTAGAATCAGTTGGCCTCAAAACAGATTGACTCTTAGGATTTAATAATGTTTCAATACTTATCCCGAGGCTAGAGAAATTATGAAGTGCAGTTTCCTGACTAGGTTTTCGTGTCTCTGCATTAAGTGGCTTTCCACCTTCAAGTTTTTTATGACTAGTAAGAATGTCATTTGTGAATTTTGAATTTAATGTGCGAGACTCCTTTGCTAAACCAGGATTAGGAGAAATCACACTGGTAGTTTTAAGTGATGATGCATTTTCAACATTTGATGAACCTGCATATGGAAAATCAGCCAGGCTAGCACATATGATACGAGCTAGCATATCTGAAGCAAGTGATCCTTCTGCAAAATTATTGAAATCAGATACTTTGGAAGTATAAGACTGCTTATTTTGCTGCACAGCCCTGGAGTGTTTATCATTTTTTGAAGGAACAGTTTTTGATGGCACCACTGAATCAGATATTGCATTAACAACAGGTGATGATATCTTTGGAGGAGTACTATCATTTGATACTTTAGTACTAGCTGCAATATTTTCTTGGTTTTTTGATGGTGAAAAGTCATCTGGCACAGGAGATTTGATTGGAAGTGTGAAGAGTTTAGCAAATTCAGCTGCTCTTTCTTCAGCGGTTATACCGTTATTTGAATTCAAAAGATCTGCATTCTCCCTCCTTTCTAATGCATTTTCCACTTGTGGTATCAAAGGCACACTTTTCTCTTGGAAAATTTGATCAAATTCAGATTCCTGAGATACAATAGCATTATTAAGAAGAGATACTGCAGGCTTCATTGTAAGCATGACTGAAGATAATGGATTGGCAACTTTTTTGGGCACAAGAATTTGCTTCTTGGGCCGATTCCTACAAGAAAAAAGTGCAAGTATTGAAATTAAAATGCAATTCGGATTAAAAAAAAAATTGTTTGAAGCCTAGGTACACATTAATTTCTAAATACTTAATAAATTAAATCTCACACTCACGTTATGTAAAAGTGAGCAGCTCGACTTTCCCGAAATAGTATCCTACAATAAACAAGTAATTACTTAAAGAATGAAAAATTATACATAATAAATAGATTTACATAAAATTTTAACTTTGAACTTGTGGTGCTAGATACATAAATAAAATTAGCATATACCTTGATTGCATCCACCCTGGAGGCCACAAATTTTTAACTTCTGCCTCCAAGAAATGTTTTAAATATTCTTCAGCGGACTGAATTCTAGTCTTTGATACTTCATAACATTTTAGTTTAATGCGAACAACATCACATAAATAATTCCTGAAATAATGTTTCACAAATTATCTCCCAATTATTTTAAAACTACACTTATATAATAAAAGCATTAACAAATATAATACAAATGCAATAATTACAAAATATAATAAACAATACACAAAATTCCAGAAAAATGGAAGAGTTTAATAATAATAAAAATATCTAAAATAAAATTTTTTGCTTCAAAAGAAATACAGGGTAAAGAATGAAATCTGGTGCTGCGAAATCACATACGTGCATAATTCCGATGTTTCTTTGGCAAGTACTCTCTTCTTCCCTGTTTTAGTTTTACGTAACAAAAATAGTTCCCAATTCCTATTATTATACAGGCATATGAGAATTATTCATTATCAAAACTTGGCATATTTTTGGATTTCTTAAGAGCTGAATTGCAGAAGTACTCACTCTTTTATACAGTGTGCCAATACATTCTTCTTACAGTTAAACACAGGTGTATAATTAGTTATGAAAGAACAATAAAAATTATAAAGAGATTAACTTACAGGAAAATTTTTTAAAGACCTAACTATGTCACATAAATTTGACTGAAATTATAAATTTACAGGTACAAATAAAGATAACAGCATCAGTTGCTCTGCCAACGTATCATAGAAACACAGTGAACTCAATACATAACTTTCACAGCTGACAGACATTATTCAGTATGGTAGGTATGAACATGATCTATTTAAATAGACCTATTGCAGCAAAATGAAGGCACAGGCAGAAGCAGGTAATAGTCTTTAAATGATAATTATCATACTAAGTTACAGCAACAATGTATAGAATACATGCTAAGTAGGAAGTCATGTCATCCAAGTTCATTTAAATCAGAGGTTATAACATTCAGGTTGTAGATACTAACAAATAAGCATAAAGAACAGAGTGCAAAACTGTCATACACTGCCTTAGTTCTTTATAAGAGAATGGTATAGGTTGAACCAAATTTCACTTTCGAATGAAATACATTTCTATTTGGACAGTATAGTTAATAAGCAGAACTGCTAGTACATAGGCACTGTTAATTCTCATGAGTTTCATCAGCACCCTTCCCATAGTGCACAGATTACTGTGTGGAATGTGGCATCATTCATTCCCTTTATTTAAACTAACGTTTTTCAGAACAATAATGGAAAAAAGGTCACAATAATTTCCAAACATTACATGGCAAAGCTTAACAACTTCCTTCCCCCAATATTCACTGCTATCCCTAACTGAATGAAATATGAACTTGCAGTTCTAGCGAGACAGAGCTACAGCAGACTTAACACACATAAACGTATCTGATGTTGGTATTTTGTTTCTGAACATGTGATTTAACCTGCATGTATATTGGATTTTGGCTCTCCTGACTTTGTTTAAAGTTATTTGAAAGAGAATAAACATAAATGTAAGCCAACCACTTTGCAAGGTCTCAAAGACAGCGTGAACCAGAAGATTGAAAACACCTCCTGGAGTTTGAAGCCATAATTTTAGCAATGAGAGCAAGGTATTTGTCATTTGAAAGATATGGTTTTCCACTATGTCCTAAGCTGGTAAACAGAATTTCCAAACTCTGTGCATTAGTGGTACACCAATAAATGTTTACTCATAGCATTCTTTTACATTCTGAAAACTATCAGTTATTTCTGCGCAACACTAAATAATGGGTTAATCTAACTTAGAAAAAATACTAATGTACATCATTTCAAACTCAATAAACACATCATAATGAAAAACCGGTGTGTCTACTGAGGGAAAAAGGAGTTCATATGATAATGCAAAAACAATTGGACAGTTATGAGGGTACTTAAAATTATTACCTAAAAACTTACATATATTGATTAAAAAGCTATTATGCAAACTAATGTGCTAATTGCACGAAAATTCCTATGGATAATTTTAGCAAAAAAATATACAGCAATCAATTATGATAAGCAATGAAAGATACACGATATTCATAGAAAATTTATGTTTATCAACTTAAAATGCGGGAATTGCTTCATTCTGAGCAATTTATCCAATGCATTTCATTTAACCTCAAATTATCATACAGAATTGAAATATCATCCCATTTTTCTCATTCAACATATGACCTTGTGCTTTTGTATGTGTAACATGCCAAAATCCAATTACATTGCATCATACAGTTATCTAAAAATAATCTAAAAGTTTACTACCAGGATTCAAGTGTTTCATTCCTTCAACACTTTTGCACAGTGACCTTTAAAATTTGCAGTGAATATCTAACAGATGGTAAACTTCTTGATACAAAATTCAACTTTTTTTTATTTTATATTGGTAATGAAACATATCTTTTAAATTCAATTCCTTCCTCCCATTGTTCCAAACAAATGCATAAAGAAAAGTAAGATTGCTTCAGCTTGCATGCATTCTATGAGCAAGTTTACACACTTGTGATAAGTTTTAAGCTCCTGACGAAAAAATCATTTTACACATTATAAGGCCTGAATAAAAAAAGTAAAAAAGATCCACCAGAGCCAAAAAATTACCAAAATGTTTAGATGATAATGTAATTTGAAAATTAATCAATTTTAGGCAATTTATTGTTTATCTTTAAACAAAATGATTACTTAAATATTAATACCGTAATTTCTGGAAGAAACGCCGTGGCTTTTACGTGTTTAAAACTTAAAATTTTCAGCAGGTGCGGCGTTCCTACCCATGCGGCGCTTAGGTGCACTAAAAAAAAATATTTCCTATGATGTCATTGTTCATAGTTTGAATGACCTTGTTATTGTACATAGATTGGTGCTGTTTCCACACAGAAGACCACTCAGTTGCTTTCTGCAAACTTTATTTTGTTTACATTCTTTCCCTTCAAAGAACCAATGTGGCTTATTCACCCTAAATGGGACCTCAGAACAATAACATTCTTCCCTCTTTCAAATCATCAGTTTGAATAGTCTCTCTTCTCTGCCATTCAATGAAACTTCCAGGACCCATCTTCTCCCCACCCCTGCCTTTTCCATTGTAAATCTACTGCAATTTTTTTTAAAGGACACCACCTGCATTGCAATAACGAATTCTGACGTATTTCGCCTTCAGCACGAATCGATTTTCTTGACATTCTGCCATATAGAGATCCCATCAGTTTGTGTATAAGTATTTGTTGGATAGTTTTTAAGTAACAAAGGAGCGGAAATTTTTTTAAAATGGCACCTAAACGGCACAGAAGCTATACTGCTGGTTTTAAGCTTAATGTAATTTCACGAGCTGAACAAACTGGAAATAGTGCAGCAGCTCGAGAGTTTCAAGTGGACGAGAGATGCATTCAACGTTGGAGAACTGAAAAAGAACTTAAAAATATGCCACAACAGAAAAGAGACAAAAGAAGTGGTACTTACTGTAAGGTGGCCGAATCTAGAGGACGACCTTGCAAACTGGATAAAGGAGCAACGAAGAAAGGGAATGAAAATTTCGACTGTAAAATTTCACTTACAAACAAAATTTATGGCAAAAGAAATGAACATAAATGATTTCATAAATGATTCAAAGGAGGGCCTTGCTGCTGTAGCAGATTTATGAAAATAAAAAATATTTCTGTGGGTACTAGAACAACGGTAGGGCAACAATTACTAACGGAATGGCAGGATAAAAAGGCACCTTTTCTAAATATGTGAGAGATATTGTTGACAAAAACAAAACTTCTTCCATCACAGATAATAAATATGGATGAAATGCCATTAACTTTCGAATCTCCTGCGAAGAGAACTGCTGATGAAACTGATGCAAAAACTGTATCTGTGCTTACGTCGGGGCATGAAAGAACGTCATTTATCGGTGTGTTAGCTTTTGCCACAAACAGTGACAAGCTAAAGCCGATAATCATTTTTAACAGAAAAACTATCCTGAAGGAAGATTTTCCTAATGACATAATTATTTGTGCAAACGAGAATGGATGGATGTGCAAAACAACCATGCATGAGTGGCTACAAAAAAAAGTTTGGCAGTGTCATAAGTCTTTTTTCCAACCAAAACGATTATTGATAATGGATTCCATGCATGCTCATTTACTTGAGTCAGTGAAAACTAGATGTCAAAAACTGTCTACGACAGTAGCAATAATTCCTGGTGGTTTGACAAAAATCTTACAACAATTAGATTTGTCTGGTAATACATCCTTCAAAGTTGAAGTCCGAAAGCGGGGGGAGTGTTGGATCAGTGAAGGATTCCACGCGTATACCAAAAGCGGCAAAATGCGTAGAGCATTTTATGAAGAAGTTGCAAAGTGGGTAGAAAGTGCATGGAAATCAGTGAAAACATTGTCAATAATAGTAGCGTTCAAAGAAGCTGAAATTAATATATCCTCAGATAAAGAGACTAAACCAAGAGGATGAATGTGATGATTTGGAAGACATGGACTTAGATCAGGATTTACTAAATCTTTTTAAATCAGATAGTGAAGAATCAGATTTTGATGGCTTCATTTGATTTACAGTTTGCTGCAATCCCTTTGTAAGTAAAATTTTAAATTTTCTTTTGTCATCCAAATTTAATATCTCGTTGCTGCAAAATTTTTTATAATATAGTAAGAGTATGACAAATATGGACTTCTTTAGTGGGTAAATATAAGTATATTCTTGAACATAAATATATTTTCAACATATCTTACCTTTAATTTATTTTTGAGTTATAGTCTCATGTCATGCATTTTTCTTAACTGATATCTCATATATCAGGACATAAGTCAAGATTTTGCATCTACACAGTCCACGACAATGTCATGCGTGATTTAATCTATTGTGGCGTTTACGCTGATGCGGCGTTTCTACGTAATTTTAATTTTTTCCGCCATTTTTCTCGAGTGCAGCGTTTACGCTGATGCGGCCTTTCTTCCGGAAATTACGGTAATTTGCTTCTGACAACCCTAAACGGTTTCCTAGCAACAAAGAGATAACGATTTCTACTAAATTTTAAGAAGAATTTTATAAGTACTTTAACAACAATGAAATAACTTCAGATTGAAGATGCTCTTTTATACACTATCCGTAAGAAATTACAAGTGATAAGGACAGCATCATGCTGGATATCAAGAAAAGTATGACACTTCTTTAATCAAATTATTCCTTTGACCCCAAAAACAATGACTTGGCAATTCATTCTGAAGGCTTTCATAATTTACAATGTATAATTTACTGAATCACACATATTTGAAATGAAAAATTGAAATGCAGTTTAAATCACATAGAAATATCTCTCTCCATGAAAAAATTATGTAACTATTCTCAATAGGAATAAATAAAAGAAGCAGTAACAATACAGCATAAAAAGTTTAAAATATGAAAGGAATACACATATAAAAATGTAATAATAAACTACACATACATTTCGTTATCAAAAAATGCATACACATAATTTCATAATGTTATCTGATTAATCCAGTTTTCCAGGCCTACTCCTGATTAATTTTCTAGTCCTTTGGTTAAAGGACTGAGAAAAAGAAGCTTTACTAATGCAGTTTTACCTAAGCATACAGTGAAAACATATTTTAAACCTAAACAACAGCATATTTTCATAATAATGAAATAGTCTCTTCAATTACAATTGAACAAAGGCAAATATTTTTAGTAAGACTTTGTTCTCCTTCATATTTTCTGATTTTTTACTAATATATTTATGATTTACACTTGTTTGACATTGTTATGATAATTATCTGTGCCCTGTTTTAGAAACGTGTCCTTTCCTTTTGAATTTATTCAAAAATTGGTACTTCCACAGTAAAGAATGAAGATCTATAACCAGAAAAATCTTGTAGAATGCTGATTCAGGACAATTTAAAAAAAAACAACAAGATATTCTGGTCTATAACGTACACTTTTAATGCAAAATATAAGATCGAAATTTATGGATGCGCGCTATATGTCGGATACAAAAGATTTAAAAATAAGAAATGACGAGCATACAAAAATTATACTTCTACATGTACCTCGATGTGTTTGTTTAAAAGAACTGACATTCTTTATGAACTTACGAAACTTCCTTATCTGATAACATGAAAAAGTTGATCATATTTGTCTTCCATTAAATCTCCAGGCATATCATAGAATTCTGTTTCACCTTCACCAATACTATTCTAATTCCATAAATAAATAATCATCTTCCATTCCATCTACTGTCAGATTTACTACATTTTTAATGACTAGGATTATATCAGGTTTAATTGCTTTACATGCTTTTATTAGTCATTCACACATTATTTCTAGATTGCCATGATGCATTTGGCCTCCTTTTCCTTCAGTCCTTCCTTGCCTTCAATGTTCACTTAAAAAATAACGCTTCAAATGATTACAGAAAGAGAAGACATCTAACTCCTAATTCTGCGAATTCATTTATGTCAGAGTGCATTCTTACCTTAAATAATGTCCCTCTTATCTCTAAACACTAGAATAATATTCTTGTGCACACCTGCACTGAATACAATGCAGCCTCTTTTCAGAATTATTTATTCCCTCAAACATCCCCCCACATACATATTGTTCCCCTTATTACTTGTCAATTCAGTACATCATTATTCAAAAGCCTGGGAAAAATATTCACATGAATGACTTCAAGATATAACAGCATTGCACATATATCCTCCAGGTTTCTTCATAAAGAAAAGGGTGCACGTTATATGCCAAATATAACTAAACAATGTACTACTCAAATTATGGGTGTGTGTTAAACACCAGAATACACAGTAATTAAAAGTGTGTAATTCACAGATTGTCTTAGATTGTATGTAAAATTTACTGATATAGTTTCCTTTCTTCAAATTCATGGCAGCTCTGTAGCAGCATAAGATCTATACAAATCTAAGGTAGCTTTCTGCGAATTTTTATATAACTCTGCATTACAACACGATAATAAAAAAAATCTTCACTCATGGTCTTTCTGATGACATACAAGTTAAAATTGGACATCACAAACATATGAGGCTTAGAATTTTGATTTACTATACATTTCAATTACAGAATGCTCCAAGGTTCTACTTAGTTTTAGCCACTCCCCCCTTTTTTTTTCAAAGTGCCTTTAGAGACAACACTAACTACCACAATGTTTGCTAAAAGTCTTTCTTGACCATCAATTATAACATCATTTTGTCAAAAGTAAAAAATTATTTTAATCCCCTAGATTTCAAAGAAATAGCAAACCAATAAATTAAAATGAAGATCTAAAGGATGATTGTGTA
Source organism: Stegodyphus mimosarum (assembly GCA_000611955.2). Lineage (NCBI taxonomy): Eukaryota > Metazoa > Arthropoda > Arachnida > Araneae > Eresidae > Stegodyphus > Stegodyphus mimosarum. The sequence goes on from KK122393.1 coordinate 623,045, forward strand.
TCATGTTATCTCTAAAACAGGAAATTTCCGTAATGATAGCAACCACAGCAATGTAACATACATAATGACTCCATGTACCTCTCAATAATAAAATAGTGTTTTAGTGGAAAAAACCAAGTCACAATGAACTGCAACTAAGTTTAAAAAAGGTGAACTTTGAATGTAATAAAATACTAAAATGGAAACAAAGCTGAAAATAAACAAAGGCTTTCCGGCCAAAAAATAAGGATTAAAAAATCTGCTATAAAATTAAAAGTATGTAAATACTCATATTTTATAATAACTGACTTCTGTTACACATATTAAAGGATAATGACAGAAATAACACATAACTGATACTTAAAAAATTAACAGAAATTTGTACAAAAGCATTTGTTAACATACATTACAATATTTGGCAATTGATTATTCACAAAATATTGAAATTAAAACAAAATTTAGGGAAACTAGAAAATGACGGAAAAATTAAGTCATCTCCTGTGGAAAAATTTTTTCTTTAAAATTGTGTATGGTCAGTTCAGACAGATACGCATACCTCACATCTTGATTTTTAAGATTTTACCAAACTGTTGACCAAGTGGAACTGCACTCTACTCTTCCAAAAGTGCACTTTTTAGCTCCTGGAGAGTCCAGTGAGGAATTAGGGATACCAAAGGTTTCCCACACATGGTCAATCTGGTTAAAGTTAGGTCAGTAAGGTGGCCAATCCATTCGAGTGATATCTTCTGTTTGCAAGTATGCAGACACCACATATGCTCGATGAGTTTGAGCATTGTCATCCATTAGCAAAAATTGTGGGCCAACAGCAGCCCTACACAGTCTAATTTGGGGCTTCAATACCTCGAGTAGATACATATCTCTGAGTGGTTACAAAACCTCCTTGGAAGATATGCAGCTCGGTGCAGGCATTTGTCACGATTCGTCCCCAAACCATTAAACTGCGATCATGGAAACAGGATATTTCATGGACAAGGACAGGCAAGTTGCATGTTCGTTCCCCTCTCCAGATTAAAACACATCTAGAATCACTGTTCAGACTATATCTGGACTCGTCAGCAAACAATACTCAAGCGCAGTCAGCTTGGCTCCATTGAACATGACTGCGACACCAGTTTAAACAGGCCCCTTCTGGAAGTTGGAGGGAGTGGGACACAAACCAAGTTTTCTCGCATACAGGCCAACATCGTTAAGCATTCATGCAGCAGTAGAATGGCTAATTTGTATTTTTGTGGCAGCCTGAAAGTCTAAAACCAAATCTCTTTAAGTCGCTTCACTGTTTCTGTGAGCCAATGACAGAAAATTGTTTTCTGATGCTGCGATTGCTCTTGGTCACCCTTGACCAGGCTGTCTGTTAACTGATCCAGTGCTTAAAAAGCAGCTCAAAACTACTGATATGACAGTTTCGAGGGATATTCAAATCTTGAGTGACCTCTATTTGTGTTTGACCTACTTCAAAATTATTCGCCACTTTCGCGTTCATTTACATGATGCCTTTGAGCCACAACTACTGAATACCAGCAATATATAAGAAACCACATTCAATTTAAACAATGCTACAGACTGGAATTCCAACATGCATCCACTGGGTAATTATATTGTCAATCACCGAATTTGCATATTTTTAGTGCTAACGTATATGCGTGCATACATGCAATTTTGTATTTAATTGTATTTGATTAACACAAATAATTACAGCATTGTCATTTGCAACATTAACTTAGCATATTTTTTCTCATTATCCTTTAACTCTGATGACCAGTGTATTTTAAATTAATAACATAGTGTGTGTCAACAGCGTGTTTATTAAAGTTAATGAAACTGTTCAGATACACATACAGGGATGCTGCGAGAAAATCCGGGCCCAGTGCAAAGTGTATGGAATTCTCTACAAAATTCTACACACATACGTAGATATTTTTATTTATTTCTAATCATCACAGATTAATTGACACATTTAGATAAGTATGAATAGTTATAACTGCAATTACAAAGTAATATATTTAAAGTGATTAGCCACTTCCACAACTCACTACCAAAAATAGTAATTATTATAAAAAGTAATTGTTCTAAGCATCCATCTAGTACAATTTCATAAAAATATTTCATATTTCTAATTAGACATCTCATGATTTAAATGCCTTTTTATTTAAATCAATGAGAGATTTTGCTAAATGGCAACATGCAAGCGTGTGGAAGATAAAAGTACTTTATTTTAAGCAGTACCAACACAATGCTTTAAAATAACCCAGTTTGTTGATTTAAATATCTTAAATTTTACCAAATGGCAATAATATGGCGAGCATGGAGGTAAAATAATTTTCTTTCAAGCAGTACATTTAAATCGTTGAGTTTGTTAATCAAAAATTCAATAAATTTGTAAAAAATGTGAAATAACTAAAAGAAAATTCGAAATTCATCAATCTCCAAGCTCCACATGTTCGGGTGGAGAACTACCGATATTTCCAAAATTTGAAGACTCTATATGTCATTGCTTTTCCACAATATGAAGAACCTACATAAATACAAACACACTCTTCATTATTTAATAAGGGATAAAAGATATAACAGCATTTATTGTCTGCTAAACAAAAGCGCTTCCCTGGCTTTTTTCAGCAAAACTCTACTAAGTCTTGCCAAATCTACTAATTGCACTTATGACACAGTGGGTCTTGAAATATATTTTTTAACAGTTTTCACTTGCTAGATAAAGGCTCTGCAGACCTGCTGAAGCTAAAGCTGAAAATGTCAGAATAAAATGCAGACATGTGTATATATTAGGAAGAGAGTCTTCTAGTTTTAACTTTTTTGAACAATTCAGCAGCTCCAAAAAGCTCACTTGGTTCTTTCCACATTAGATTGATGAACAGATAGCATATCATTCATTTCTGTCATTACAAAGCTATTACAGAGCCTGCTAATATCAGCAGGATACTTATTTGCGACTGATTCTCATTTTTCTTTTCAGCTTATCTACAGAAAGTGTTAGGCACTTCCATAGAAAACTGAACTTTCTCAGAAATGTTCACTGCAACATTTAAATGAACTGTAAGTCCACCAATAACATTATCCAGCACTACATAGAAGACTGACTTCCTGAAATATGCTTCTTCAGGGAAGTCATCTGTTTCGTACTGCTGCAAAAAATTAGCATCTTCATCAAAGGAACCTCCTTTTGTGTTTTGTCCCACCATAGCTTCCACATAGCTCAATTTCAATTTGCGCACTGGAAGCAACATACTTCAATTCACATATTTTCCAGCTGTCTGCAAGCACTGAAATTAAGTGCTTGAACTCTTCAATATACAGTGTTCTATTTCTGGACTGGATAACTCTGTTGCAAATCAACCAGAGCTAATATATTGCACCATACAATAGATGTTATTACTTACGTAAAATCATACTTTGTCACATAAAACAAAGCTCTAATAATTGCTCTTGTTTTCACAGTTAGCAATAACTTCAGTAGGTCTTCTAACATTTATCTGACATGAGGGAGATGGGCTACAAAGCTCTTCATACACTCATCATAGTCTGACCATCATACGCTATAAAAAGAAAAGCCAATACAATTCTGCAAAGTTTTCCATCAGTGTGGATTAGAGCAAGACAAGTTATAAGAAGCTTGCATAAGTTCTACGGGTTATGGTTTCAGGAATTCATTCTATAGCATTAATTTTACACAAACTGAGCACTACATTCGCATAGCAAAAATTGATATGCTGGACACTATTCAAGTATTTTTGCTAGTATACTTTTATACACTCCTCAAAAGTAAAACTGCAACACCAAGAAAGAATAATAGTAGCATCATGCAAATTGCAAGATAAAGAGTTGTGAGATGGATATCCAAAACATTATTAAAAAAATAGACACATAAATAAACCAATTTATTCAGTATCTAATGTGCCCACCTCGGGCAGCAATACAGGCCGTAATCCAGGGAGTCATGCTATCAATGAGTTCATTGATGGTTGCCTGAGGTAGCCTTTGCCAAACCACATTCACTGCTGCACACAGATCATCCAAGGTTTGCAGCCGTGGTCCTCGGTTAATGTCACATCCAATGACATCCCACAGCTGTTCGATGGGATTCAGATCTGGAGAGTCTACTGGCCAGGGTAGGATGTCGAATCCGATCAGGCTGTTAAGAGTATGCTGTACGACTTGTGGCTTGGCATTGTCTTGCTGGTGTTGGGTGTGCCCTGCAACCAGGGCAGAACAACAGGCTCCACAACTTGCGTGACAAAGCAGTCCGCTGTCAGACTGCCATTAATGTGTACCAGAGGTGTCTTGTGATTACACATGCCACCCCAAACCATAATGCCCGGTGTAGGATCGATGTGATGCTCGGCAAAATGGGCTGTTCTGTAGCATTCTCCGGGTCGTCACCATATCCATCGACAGCTGCCTTTCCTCCACAGACAGAAACGAGATTCATCTGTGAACAAAATCTGATGCCATTTTATCGTCCACACACTATGAGCTGACACTACACCAGGTGTCTAGTCTTATGTTCAGCAGTCAATGGTAACCCTATGGCTGGTACCCGTGGACGCAAGTGTACTTCATGCAATCTGTTGCGCATCGTTTGGGTGGACACAGATCTACCTGCTCCTGGAGGCAACTGGCTTTGAATGTCACGTGACGTGGAGAAAATGTCTCCAATAGTTGACTGCAGAATATGCCGGTCTGTGCATTCTGACATGCACTAGTGCGCACCACTTCCTCTTCGACGTGCACATACACCTTCCTGAATTCCTCGTGTGACATGATGTTGGATAGGACTCACGCTGTGCCCAACACGAGTGGCTATTGTGCACAGCGACAAACCAAGTTCATGGAGTTCAATAATACGGTCACGCTCTCCAGTCGTCAACTGATGGTATTGAGCTCGCCAATGTCTCAAAGGCATTTTCTATGCTTCTTTGCAAGTCTCCAATGCTCTGTAAAACCTCAGATGCTGTTTATGAGAAGGAAAAGTGGCTGACCTTTATAGCCCAAATATGCATACATCGTGCGCAACTTTTATCATTTGCATATCCACCTAACAACTCTCGCTCCTGCAATTTGCACGACACTATGCACATTCTTTCTTGGTGTTGCAATTTCACTTTTTAGGAGTTTATTATCTAACATCCCAGCTACATTGTCACAAACCTGCAATCAAGAATCACTAAGTGGAAAATCATGCTCTTTCAATGTATCTACGATCATCTGTACTATGTAAGATGTGGTTTTGTCACTGCAGTCAATGAATTTCAGAAATTTTCGTACAATTTCAATTTGCAATTCGTTTTAAATTATATAACCAAGCAGCTAAGCTGCCAAGTACCCTCCAAACCCACATGCCGTTTTTTATTTTGAAACTAAACCAAATGCAAAGTCTAAAATAAGTAAAAAAAATTAAGTGAATTAAATAGATAGATTGCCAAATGATACTAAAAATTTTGGGATGGATTGGGATTTATGGGTTCCCTTGAGAATTGTACACCCCACACCGATGTACCAGTTGCAACCACCTCTCCTTGAGTATGCATAGGCTACCTCTCTTTTTAAGTAAAAGTTAGTCAATTTAAGAAAATTTTATACTTAAAATTGCTTAAACATAATAAGATAGCAGATAATTGAAAAAATTCCTTACAAAAACCACTTTTTGTAAATTCATATGCAAACATTAATAGTAGTCATTAAATTTTTCTTTTTCCCGTTAACAGTTAAATTATATGTTACAGCTACTGATATCACACTACTAAACAGTTTTCATAATATCTAAGCACAAACATTCCTAGCACTCAATTTCAGAAATACTGTTATAATAGAAATATAACTACACTTATAAATAAAAAGTGCTTAAAATTTGAGAGCTGGAAGAAATACATACGCTAAATTGAAGCATAAACACACTTCCACATACAAAAACCAGATAAATGCTAAAGAAAATTTTAAAGTATCTTATTCAAAGAAAAAGCAAAAGAAAGTCATCAATAATTCCTACACATAACTAATACCTGTTTCATTTTTAAGCTGTTATTTTAAACACACATTTAAATTTCTTGTCAACAATAGTATACCAAATTAAAATCAACAAATTTTCCATCACAAACTGAAAAGAAGAAAATATAAAATGCATGAGGAAGCATCACCTAATTGTGTCATTCCATTCAAAACATTTCTTAGGTAAACGAGATAATTTCTTTTCACCTTCTCCTTGGCTTTCTTCTCCATCACTGGCATTTTCACCTTTTTTTTCTTCATCCCTTTGCAATATACATAATACTATACATACTTATAAAATACAGCAAAGAGAATTGGTAAGAATAGAATTTCACATAGGTTACAGTTCAAAAAAGGATACTATAATAGCCTATACCCGAAGGTATCCTTTTAAGATTTACTATGGATGATAGTGAATGTTATATTAAGCATGACAGTCATGAAGCAAACACAGATATGGATTAGTTTAACAAATTATACAAGGCATGACATTATCAACATAAAAATAATAAAGAATACAAAATGCTAAATTTCATATGGTAATACTAAACGAAGTATACTGAGCACTACAAAATACTCTCTTGCATACATATAAATGTTAGAGATTCCAGTATTCCTCAAAAGATGACAATGTCATGAAAAAATGCAATGCACATACACAGTCCAGTCACATTAATGTGACCACCACGTACTTTCCATGTCAGAGTTAAATAACCAATCACAGAAGGCAGGTGGCAGCACAGTGCAGTTGAGCGTATATAAAGGGTGTGTGAGGGCTTCGGAAAACATTTCAATCGTTGGCGTAATGCAGAAACGAAGCGATTTATCCGACTTCCAAAAGGGCATGATCATTGGCTTTCGGGCCAAGGGTGGAAGCATTTCCGAAACGGCTGAGTTTGTGAACTGTTCGCGTGCCGCCGTGGTAAAAGTGTACCGTGCATGGCAAAATGGGACTGTCCAAAATCAGCGACGTGGCAAATGTGGTGCACCACGGGCCATAGATGACAGAGGCGAACGACGGTTGCGGAGATGCGTTCGGGCAGATAGACGGGCTACCGTTGAGCAACTGACCACCAAAATGAACCAAGGGGCTACCAAAAGTGTCTCCCAAAGTACTATTCAGCGAACATTGCTGCGTCTGGGCCTCCGAAGCAGACGCCTGGTTCGTGCACCTATGCTGACTGCTGTTCATCGACGGCGAAGGCTAGAATTTGCACGCCAGTACAGCAGCTGGACGTCCACTGAGTGGCGACAGGTTGCGTTTTCGGATGAATCGCGTTTTATGCTCCATCGGACAGATGGACGTTGGCGTATAAGGCGTGAAACCTCTGAAAGGAACCACCCTGCAACCATTGCCGGAACGGTCCAAGCTGGAGGCGGGAGCATTATGGTCTGGGGAATGTTTTCCTGGCATTCTCTAGGTTCACTGATCATTGTGGAAGGCACAATGGATCAATACAAGTACGCATCTGTCCTTGCGGACCATGTTCACCCCTACATGCGCATTGTTTTTCCTCAGGATGATGGCATCTTCCAGCAGGACAATGCGAGGTGCCATACAGCTGCCAGTGTACGTGCGTGGTTCGAAGAGCACCAGGATGAGTTTACCGTCCTCCCCTGGCCAGCAAACTCACCTGACTTAAACCCAATCGAGCATCTGTGGGACCATCTCGATCGAGTTCTTCGCGCCATGGATCCTCAACCGCGTAATCTAGCGCAGCTGGCCACGGCATTAGAGTCGGCATGGCTCAACATCCCAGAGAACACCTTCAGGGACCTATGTGACTCTCTTCCTGCACGTCTCGCAGCAGTCCGCTCTGCGAAAGGTGGTTATTCTGGCTTTTGACAGATGGTCACATTAATGTGACTGGACTGTGTAATATACAATATAAGGCACTGTTTTAAGAGATCACAGCAATACAAAAATTATTCAAATTCAAACATGGATGTGAGCAGAAAGAAAGGTGAATGGATCTAAAACTTGCTAACAACAATTAGCCAATCCCATTACTGTCATACTCATACCCATTATACAAGGTGAGTGAACTAAGCAAAGTACAAATTAGAGGATTTACCTACAATCTGAGAATACATACAAAGCACTACACAGTCCATTTTCATACTCTTAGCTCCTTATATCCATCTAAATTGCACAGAGGTTTTTGCAATTGGGATGGCAGATCCAGATACTCAAAAGGTTAGAGTAGCTGGGTTTCATCATTTTATGACCTATTTTTCATTTAAAGTTTCACAACTTTAAGACCTTTTTTTTTTTCATTTAGAGCCTACTTAGAGTGATAAAACTGCAGATTTTTTTCTTCCTTCCAACCCACTACAAACTTCTTATTCAAATTACTGGATGCAAAGACATGACTGTATTAAAAAAATTAAGCTTATTCCTTAAAAAATAAATATGCCACTTTCAAGTTTTTCACTCTTATAGCTGCTAATCTCAAAATCTTAAAAAGCAGGAAATTTAAGTGAGAAAATCGGGAGGTTTTCACACTGCACTGCAACACCATTTCAAAGAACTTTACACTTAGTTTAATTCACTTTGTATGGTTCAGATTATTCAACATTTATAATTCAATTCTCATTTATAAAATATACGAGCATTTAACTGGATATTCTAAATTTCATGTTCTTTGGCTATTTTCATTTTTTAAGTTTCTTATATTTTATGCAGAGAGAGTGAAAGAAAAGCTTTTCTTTATCAAAGTACTTTTAAATATGATTATTAAATAAAATTAATAATTAATGTACCAAGCATTTGTGTTATGAACTTAGTAATGCACCATATACTGAAGTAAACAAAATTAAATACAAATATTATCCAATTAAATATTGCTTAAATAATCATATAAAAATTAATGTCTATAGTAGATCAATACATCTCAGATTAAATAAAATTAATCCGGTGATCTACCAAAGACGAGATTGGCAGCTATGCATTCTGCATTAATAAATTTTATTTTTTTTAAATGCATACTCAAACTCTCAATGAAAAGGCATTATTCACAATATTTTCATTAAATGATGACAGCAAATATAAATCGCCACTTCGTTGTCACAGTTCTGATCACACAGCCCAAAACAGAAATACACTGAATCGTAGTGCATAAAACAATTCACAAACACTATGAAAACTAGCTTTTTTTCACTACATTCTGCAAGATGAAAAGCATATTCTGTCTTAGAATGAACCTGCTAAACATTTTTTAAAAAAAATAAACAATTTATTTTTGGAAAGTACTCACAAAAAGTAGTCAGTGTCTTGAGTCAGTAGGACCAAACTATGCTAGTGATGTGCATATTTTTCACTACACTTGTTAAGGTTAAAATGACAGGTAAATACCTTTATTCTCGGCAAAGCAACTAAGGGTTACCTGAGTTCAAAGAGAAGCCTTTGTGTAAAACTAGTTACCTGAGTTCAAGGAGAAGCCTTTGTGTAAAACTATCTAAAAGAGTCTGGCTTATATTCACACGCACCCACAGGAAAAACTATGAAAAATTCATTGCTGCCAGCCCATTCAGTTGTAAGAAACTGAAACCAAGATCAATTCCACTGCTCAGAGGTCATATCTAATCAGCACTAGTGTGCCATTTAAAATGAAAAGACAGTTAAAGAATCTAATATATTTTACTTTTTTAAGCAACCGTTTAAGGAATATTCTAAAGTTTTTGCAAGCAAATTGTCGCATGCTCCAAGTCTCATTTAAAAATTTTATTAGTATTTATTTTTCAATTGTGTTCAATGTCTCCTCCTTCCCAAGTTATTGGTCCATTAGTGTTTCTAAAAGCATACCCTTGCACTCTTTCTAGATTTCTAAAAAAAAATTTTTTTAATTAATTAATTAACTGTATACACCATGATATAGCTGAAAACCTCACCTAGAAATTAAACATGGCAACTATCAGTTTTTCTTCCAAGTCACACATTCTACTGAATTTATTGGCAGTTACCCTATCTATAGATTTCACATTCTAGGCTTAGCAAAAAAAGATGAATTTAAAGTACAGTAGTGACTGTGGTGTGTTTGCCATCCTTTCACTGTGTACCTGGCACCACATAATCTAATTCAGCCAGAGACCTTCCTAGTTCATCAATGTTTATGAATTTCTTAAGTTTTAAAGACACATTGAAATGTGGAACTAATGCATAATAATGAAATACACCTTCACATGTTGAAAATTGGGCATGTTTCTGCACTGATTTTTTAATTTGTATATTCACAGATGCTGACAGAAGAAATTTTAAGACTCTATCTGTTTTGAAATTTGGGCAAATCAGATCAAGAAATAAAAATTATTTTCTACTTTTTACAGCCTATCACAATTTATAAGAACTTTTATGCTTGTTTATTCATTACTTATATGTATACCAACAGTGGCACAGTTTGCATTCCTTATATCACAGACTTGTATAACTTCTTATATAACAGACATCAATAGTTGTCTCTCATATACTGCCCACTGTACATAATGGAAAACTGGCATAGAAGTGAATCTTTGAAAAGAAATGAATGAAATGATATTCTTGATTTAAGCAGTGCAAAATCTGTGTGCGATTATGATATTAACACTACTGATGCTAGTGCCATTAACCCTGCGTTAGGGGCATACATTTGTGTTATACAAAATGGAGCACGGGTAACAGATGTCACCCCCTATTAAAATGCATTTACAGTAAGGAAAACTATTTTCATTCTACTACCATCACAACAAACACTAACTATTAATGTTCAGCTACTGAAAAATGTGATTCAAAATTAATACAATATTGCAGATTTGTGACATATCACTGGGGAATGCCTATCACAAGCTTAATCAAGAGTTTAAGGAACATCTAGTGGTATTTGTAGCTATTCAAAGAAAAAATACCTTCATAAGATGACAAAAGTTATTTAGAGTAAGGATTTACTTGGTGGAGCAAAAAGAATTTAAAAAGAAAAAAAAAAACTTCAGTGCATTGCATGTTAAGAAGCACTTGCAAACAAGTGTATGAAATCTGTGAAATTTAAACAATGTAGAAGCAAAACAAGCAAGTGTAATAGTAAACTTGCTGAATTTTTCTGACGATGCACTGAAGAATTGAATAAAGGAATCAAAATTTGTTCTAATACAGGTTCTGCAACTAAAATTGCCTTAAAGGCTTCTTATATTGCAGATCTTCTCATCCGGGAAACATAATACAGCCCATTCTGTCGGTCATACCTTAATATTTCCAGCTTTAAAAGATATACTTAAAACAATGTCTACTGAAAAATTAGCACAGGACACTTACTTAATACCACTCTCGAAGAACACAGTTATATGCTGATTCAATGACATGAGTAATAACATAAAATCTGGACTTATCAATCAAATAAAATTCACTTTACTCACTTCAAATAGATGAAACAAACAATGCACAGTTGATTTGTTACTTAACATATGTAGAAACTATAATTACAGAAGCCAGATGGCGCTGTGCATCTGACTTCCTTTTTGAGTAAAAATTAATTGCGATTGAGAGTGCGAAGAATGATGAACCCTGAATGTGCGAACTCTGTATGTAACTGTAATTATAAGTGTTTTCTTTTCGTAGTGTCTTCGTAGTGTTTCTTTTCTGTGTCGTCAATAAAATTGGATAGAATATTGTATTGAATTGATCTCGTCTGACAGGTAAGAAGCTTTGATTATTTTACTTGCTCGAATGTTGAATTAGAAATCTAAAGCGAAAGCGATTCTTAGATGTAAATTATATCATCTTTTTTGGTGCCGCAATAACCCGGAATTGGGTCTTTAGATAAGCGAACTATGCGAAGTGAATAAATATATTTAGCGAATTTAATAATTTAAATTGTTAAAATGAATACTGAAACTTTGAAAAAGATTAGAGGCCCTGTCAGACGAGTGGACTGAGACTATGAAATTATTAGCAAGCGAAATAAACAAAGATGAAAGGTCAGCAGATTTAATTAACGAACTTTTAGCGAAACTATTAGATAAGGAAACAAATTTGATACATCTTGATGATGAAATTCTAAAACTGTGCGAAACTGACGAAATAGAAAAAGAAATTGAAAAACAACAAGAATACAAAGATAATATTATTACGTGGAAAATTCGTGCGGATAGAATCCTGAAAAGTTAGTAAGCAAAATTCAAAAAATTGAAAGAATGAATGTTGCAGAAACCAAACAAAATACAGTAAAACTTCCACGCTTGCAAATACCTAAATACGATGGCAATATATTAAGGTTTAATGAATTTTATTCTCAATTTGAAGTAGTTATCCACAAAAACATGAGTCTTAGTAATGAAGAGAAGTTTAGTTATTTAAAATCGTACTTAACAGAAGAAGCTGAGGTGGCTATACGCAGTTTAGCCTTGAGCTCTGAAAACTATGAAATTGCCTTGAATATATTAAAAGAACGATTTGGCCGAAAAGATATTATTATAGATGCACATATGTTAAGACTTTTAAACATAAGACCAGTACAAAAATCATACGATATTGTATCGATGCGTAGACTTTATTCAGAATGCAAAACACATATTCGAGGATTACAAAATAACGGAATAAATCCTAACAGTTATAGTTGTCTATTGTATCCAGTGTTGTTAAAATCGATACCCAAAGATTTATCGTTAGAATTTTCTCGCAGAACACATTCAAAAAATGAAAACAAAATATCTGATTTATTGGAATTTTTAAAGATAGAAATTCAGTGTTGCGAACGTAACGAGCAATTAAGTAGATTTTAATTTAAGCACTTCAGATATGCGATTGGAAACTAAATTTAATTCTATACAAAAACCTAATCAAAAATATGGAAGGTTTAATAAAAACAAAGTTGATTACAGCGGGAAAAATAAATTAAATTTGAACTTTCCTACATCGTCTGCATTTGCTGTTGATGTGAAAAAATGTATATTTTGTACAAAACCTAAAACTGATCATGATTCCATTTCTTGTCCCTTATCAATTGAACAGCAAAAATTATCCCTCAGAAAAAATGGTATGTGTTACTCCTGTCTTTCTAAAGGACATGTATATAAGCAATGCAAATTAAAAAATGTTTGTGGAATTTGTAAACGCGGGATGCATAACGAACTGATCTGCGATGAACCCGCCATCGCTTCCTCCCCCCACTGGAGTTTGGTCACAGCGGCGACGTGGAAAAGGTTCTCTTGCATGTATAAATGAATGCGATTGCAGAATACTATTTGAAACTTGCTCAGCAGTATTAATAGGTAGTTCTAAAAATAAAGAGATAAATATTTTATTGGATAATGCGTCACAGAGTTGTTTTTTGAAAAAAGAATTAGCAGTAGAAATTACCGGTTATTAAGCAAGAAAGTCTAGCGGTTTATACTTTCGGTTCTATAGTGCCAATACAGAAAACATATGATGTAGTACAGTTTACTGTTTGTAATTCAAGTGATCCGGAAAAGAAAATAACCATTGAAGCGCTTTTGACTGACTGTATTTCTGGGTCGCAGTATAAAGTATCACACAATAAACTAAAGCAGTTACTTATGAAAAAGAACATTTTGTTGTCAAACATAAGTAAATCGTTAGAGAATGAATTGTCTCTGCTTATTGGAGCACAATACTTTTGGGATATACATTCAGGAGAAAAGGAACGATTAAACAAATCTTTGTATTTGATTGACACTCTGTTTGGAAGGGTTGTTCAGGGTCGAATCTCTCCATTAGATTTAAATTCGAATCAGAACACTTCTATTATGAAAATTGAATGCTGCGCCACATTGAATGAAAACCTAACAAAGTTTTGGAAGTTAGACTCAATGGGGATAGATGATATAGACAGTTGTAATTTAAAATTTAATGAGGAATTTATTTCTCAGTTCGAAAATAATTTGAAGTATGAAAATGGAATGCATACAACTAAATTATTCTGGGAAGGAAAACCAGAAAACTTGTCCAACAACTTCGCGGTAGCAAATCGAAGATTTAACAACTTGAGGGTAAAAATGAAAAAAAAATAATTGGGTTTGTAGTGAATACAAGAACATAGTTAAGCAGCAATTGAAGCTGAATATCGTCGAGGAATGTCCTTCCGACTTAGAAGGGAATTCTTATATGCCTCATTCAGCTGTTGTAAGATCTGATAGGGACACTAAAAAAGTTAGACTGGTTTTTGATGCATCGTCAAAGAGTAATGGGTGCAAGTCTCTTAATGAATGTCTGAATCCTGGGCCACCGTTGAATCCCATAATTTTAGATGTCATCTTACAATTTCGCGAATATGAAAACGCATTTAGCAGTGATATTCAGGGAGCATTTTTGACCATAGGAATAGCGGAAGAGGATAGAGATTACTTACGATTTTTTTGGTTTCTAGATGAAAACGATTCGAAAACTTACAAAATTTTACGAATGACTCGCGTGCCCTTTGGAGTGACATCAAGCCTGTTTATCCTTACTGCCACTGTTAAATACCACATACGAAAATATAAACACGGCCAAAGCGAAACTTTTCAAATGCTTAACTCGGCACTTTATGTGGATGATCTTTTTTATGGAGCAAATACCGTAGAGAAAGCTTTAGAACTTTCGCAGAGTGCTGTAAAAATTTTGAAAGATGCGAATATGAATTTAAGAAAGTTTAAAACTAACTTGTATGAGTTCAGAAAATTATGGCACGAAAGAGGTATGTCTGATGTAGGGGAAGCTAACAAGCGTCCTTTGAAGGTTTTAGGCATAATCTGGAACACGGAAGAAGATACGTTTAAATTAGATGTGAAACCCCTTCTTTACATGATTGATGATTTGAAGAGTTCAAAACGTAATGTACTTCAAACGGCGTCGAAGTTATTTGATCCTGTGGGGATTGCTTCACCATTTATTGTTCTCATAAAATTATTAATACAAGAAATATGGGAACTTGGATTAGGATGGGACGATGAATTAACGACTGCACTGAAGGAAAAATGGGAAAACTGGTGCTCTCAGATTCATCTCTTGAAAGATTTGACAGTCGAAAGAAAGTATTTCTCCTGTCCATTGAATTCAGAGAAAGAATTAGAAGTGCATATATTTTCAGACGCTAGTCCTAAAGCTTTCGGGGCAGTTGCTTACTTTCGTTATGTGTTAAGTAACGATTGTATTTATATGAGTTTCATTACTGCGAAATCTAGAATTGCGCCACTGAAACGGTAAACACTACTGAGGCTTGAACTAATGGGAGCTGTTATTGCTTCTAGACTTTCCTGTTTCCAACGTATATTTGTGGAGTGATTCCTTAATCGCCCTTCACTGGATTAAAGGGAAAGCTTCAAAATGGAAACCTTTTGTATCGAATCGAGTAACCGAAATCCAGTCTAGAACTGATCCTGCTGATTGGCATCACTGTAAAGAGAAAAATAATCCTGCAGATTACGAATCTCGAGGAGCGACTGTAGAAAAGTTTATGCCCAATCCTATTTGGCTGCAAGGTCCGGAATGGCTTCGATGGAAGAAAAAGGAGTGGCCAAAGAGCTTTAATTATGAAATGTGTCCAGAGATATCTCCTGAGATATATTGCGAAAAAAGAACTAAATTGGATGAGACATCATCGTTTGTATGTGAAGTTCAGTCGAATGCGACATCTTTACTAGAAATGAATAAATACAGTAGTTTGAAGAAATTATACCGTGTTACCAGTTGGGTACTCCGATTCATATACAACATAATAAATAAAACTAAGCGATGCAAAGAGCTAAACGCTGAAGAACTTAATGATGCAGAAATTATTTTGATAAAAACAGTTCAAAGAGAAGTTTTTTCTGAAGAGCTTTCCTGTTTACAACAGGGCAAAACAATTTCAAAGACTTCATCTATTTCGGAACTAAATCCCTTTGTTAATGAGGATGGGATAATGCATGTTGGTGGAAGACTCCTGAAATCAAAACTCACCTTCCTTCTAAAATATCCAATTATTATGCCAGCAAAACATCCCTTCGTAAATTTGATTGTGTGGGATGCACACAGCAAAGCATTTTATGGTGGAATTTCTGAAACTTTGATAGAAATACGCGAAAAATACTGGATAATTAAAGGAAGACAAACTGTTAAAACTATACTAAGGAAATGTATTTTGTGCAAACGATTCAATTCATCTCCTGGAGTGCAAGTTACTGCTCCTTTACCAGTAAATCGAACAGAAGAGTTACCTCCTTTTACTGTGGTAGGTATCGACTTTGGTGGACCACTTTATACAAAAGACAGTGATATGAAAAACTATATCGTCTTATTTACTTGTGGAGTAACACGAGCTCTTCATTTAGTGATTGTTAGCAATATGACCACAGAAGCATTTCTTCTTGCGTTTCGATGATTTATTGCTCGTCGAGGTCTTTGTTCTCAAACTTTGACTGATAACGCAAAAACTTTTAAGCAATCGGAATTTGAACTCAAAAACTTGTGGACTGTCATTAGTCATCCAACAGTAAAAAACTTTTACGCCTCCCACAAAATCCAATGGTGCTACATAGCTGAGAAAGCTGCGTGGTGGGGTCACTTCTATGAAAGACTGATTCGATCTGTGAAACTAGCTTTACGAAAAACTTTAGGAAAAACTACTTTATATCGAGACAAGTTAGAGACTCTAATTATTGAAATTGAATGTGTGCTTAATTCTCGTCCTTTAATTTATGTTTATTCTGAATTGCAGGAACCTGTGCCTCTAACTCCAGCTCATATGATCTTAGGGCACAGAGTGAATAGTTTACCTCCTGCCAGGCTTAATGTTGATTCTAATTTAGTCAATAGGAAAATGTTAATTAAAAGATTTAATTATCGAGAAAGATTGGTAAGTATGTTTCGGAACAAATGGAAAAAAGAATATCTTTTGATGTTAAGATCTCTTCATTGTGTCGAGCTGACAGGTAAAATTATTGAATTTAAAGTTAATGATATTGTATTAATTAATGATAAGTTACTTAGACATTTTTGGAAATTAGGAAGAGTTGTAGCAGTATTTCTTGGCAGAGATGGAAAAGTAAGGTCTTGTGAAATTAAAACAGGTACATCAATCATTAAGCGACCTGTGCAACTTTTATATAATCTCGAAATCAATGAATAAGTTTGTTTTTTATGTTTATTAATTTGTACTATATTTACAAGATTATTCCAGCTCTTTGATGAAAGTGCTAACATGTTAAAATTTGTCAATTTACTATTCATGTTATTCCTCGTTACAGGTAACTCTGTAAATTGTTTAAATGTGAATGATTTTATTTATTTAGTTTATACGTGTAGTTTCTTTTATATGTTTTAATAGTTTGAATTGAACATTGCAAGAAGTTCCATTGTTTAAAATTGTATTAGTGTGAATTTTGAATGAACCCCTGGTCATTCGGGGGGCAGTGTGTAGAAACTATAATTACAGGAGCCAGATGGCGCTGTGCGTCCGACTTCCTTTTTGAGTAAAAATTAATTGCGATCGAGACTGCGAAGAATGATGAACCCCGAAATGTTAACTGCGAACTCTATATGTAACTGTAATTATAAGTGTTTTCTTTTCATCGTGTACTGTCTGTGTCGTCAATAAAATTGGATAGAATATTGTATTGAATTGAATTGATCTCGTCTGACAGGTAAGAAGCTTTGATTATTTTATTTGCTCGAATGTTGAATTAGAAATCTAAAGTGAAAGCGATTCTTAGATGTAAGTTATATCAACATATGGGTTTAACAATGGCATCTGTGATGATATTTTCGAAGACTTTTGCCAACTTGTTAAAATTGGAGAAAATACTTTTAATCCTAAAATGAGTAGACGCAACAGTATGAAATTCCCAACAAATTTACAAAGTTTTTTGATGAAGCTTATGTGCTCATCGGTACGCACAATGGATTTAAGTTAAAATTCCTTGTGGCATTTCATGTCATCTGGAACCAATTTCATTCATTGCGATGCCTTGCTGGATAAAGTTACATCACTTACATTCAAAGGCATGCAAAAAAACAGCATTAAGATAATCTGCTGTAGTAAGGCACAGCCACTGAACAGCAGAATATTATCATTACTGGTAAGGAGTGCAAACAGTTTCTTCATTCTTAAGTTCACTGACTTTCATGGGATAAGATAGTCACTTTGCTTCTTGAATTATGTTACATTACTTGTAAATAGCCACCCAGCCAGTATAGCAGTTAATGACACTGATTGCCATAACTGTCCTGGGATTGAATCCTGGAAAAGGCATGGATGTTTGTAAGCATATAGATCTGTGCAGCAAGAAGATACTCATAGTACAGAAACAGCCGAAAATCCTCTCTAGATGTTGGTGGTACGGGTAAAGGGGTGGGAGGACACCTCCATCTGTACCAAGACAAGGATGTTGTCCCTCAAAATTTGGGCAGAACTATACCTGTGCAACCAACGGTAAAATTCTGATATCCCCTCCCCTTCAACCTGTATCTGTTATTTTTAAGTTAAATTAACAAAAGATTTTAAACCATTTCCTATCGATGGCATGCATATTTTTCAGATACATTCTCAAAGCTAAATTTCTATCTACAAGCTAATTCTTTGACTCTATTCAATGCCAATGTGAAAATAAAGGGTTGAGAGGAAACTTGGCCTGGGAGTAAATATATTTAGCTTTGTAAAACATGCTCACCATTTCCAATTTTAGAATATTTTTAGCAGTAAATAATAACTGTTAATGGAAAATAATTATGCAATGACATATGTTTGCATCTCAACACTTTGACATTACAAGTTGAAACTTACGTATTTTCCAAGTGATTAAAAAAAAATACTTGGGTTTGTGATCCTTTCCATTGCCATATTAAAAACAATAAACTGTGATTGAATGAAAGAAAATGGTTAACTCTCAAATGACAATAAATTTAAAATAAAATTCAAAGCAGAAGGAATGGTTAATTCCTGGACCTCATTACCAGTGAATACAGAATCATACAAGGCTATTTTGAAAATTATAATTCAGTTTGTTTCTACTTACTTGTGTGAAAAAGGGTTTTATCACAAATTCAAATAAAAATAAGGTAACCAAATCGACTTGATGTATGTGCTGAACTCCGATTTAAGCCTGCCATCATGCAATCAAACACGAAACAGCTGTGTAAGAACTGACTCATTCATCTTATCGATATGAATACCAATATTTATGTCATTTTTAAGATAAAGACCTTTCAAATTCTAATGTTCTCAAATAATTAAAAATGAATATTAAGCTTTCTTGTATTGACTTAATCCTAATATAAAATTAAATGAATTTTAATTAATTGTATTTTAAAAATATAAGAGTACTATAGTAACATATGCTAAAAAATTGCTTTTGAAGGGGACAATAGTAAGGTGGTCTGTAAAACAATCTAATTTAAAAAAATTGTCCCCACTTGAGAAACGCTGATGTAAGTCATACATATTACAGTGAAATTATAATTCTAAACTTAATTCAAAATTAAATATTTAAAAGTCCAACCGTTCTAAGAGTTCTAATTAAAAAAAAAAAAAAAAAACCAGCATTAGGATAACCTGTTTTATTAAGGCACAGTCACTGAACAGCAGAATATTATCATCCCTGATTGATTTATTGAGCAGAATTAGGTGAATTGTCAGCGTTGATTTACTGAGCTTTTTTTGAGGTGAACCTTTTTAATGATTATTTCAAATATTACAAAATATTTAAATATTGCACATACCTTGCATCACAAGCTTGTAGTGAGGCAGCATATTTTTCCAGCATTTCAGGCATTACTTCAGCTATGCCTAGAAATAATTAAGATATAGTATTAATAACCAGATAACTGAGAAATCCAATGACAGATTGTTTCTCAAGGAAATTTCATTCTCAGCTTAAAAATATTAAAAAGGGAAAAAATCTCGAAAAAATAATCTATGCAATATTATTTGGTAAACGGTTTCAAAATAAATGCTTCATATTTTTAATGGCAATTTCATATACAAAAAATTTTGCAATTCCATGTCTAACATTAAAAAAAAAAAGCCCAAAAAGTACTTCATAAGTAACTAATTACACTAGCAACAAAATACAAAATGACATATTCTATACCATCTCTAAGTTTTTGCATAGGTTCTCTCAATTTTCCATCTTCTTGATCTAATCTAAGCTTTTTTGCCCTTTTCTGAAGGGTTTCTTTTGTACAAGGAAGATGAGATGCTAAATGTGAATATATGGTAGATCTCTGGGCACTGGTTAACTCCTGAGCTTTTAACTCCACACTAAAATAAATATAAGTGGAATAAATATATTAACACATATAAAATAACAGAATTATTAAAACTGAAAAATACTTCCCTTCAACAAAAAATAATAAAATTCCACACATTGTTTCCAAATACTAATGCTGAAACAAACCTCAAGAAATGGCATCAACACACTTAATCAATGCAATATTAATAAAAAAAATTATTTTCTGAGGATTTAACATAAAAGAAAGATAACATTAAACTTCTTAATTTTCTGAATAAAAGGCTAGTTTATTTCCAAATACACATTTTTTCATTGAAAGAACTGAATTTAGAATTCCCATTATAATTTAACAATTTCATAGCTTTTCATAAAAACTTGTAATGTTCTTCTTTAGACGTATAGCTATTGGTACAGATTGAAGCAAGTCAGGCACCTGTGCATGCCTAAAGATACATGACATATTGCCAGGCCTTGCTGACTTTTAAGCTATGCCCCAATCTTGAATGAGACCTGCCAAAGGTCCAAAGATTAGCTCCCCATCTTACAATATCAGCAACCACTTGAGAGGACTTTCAGCTTGCTGTGTAACACAGTTTAGTGATTTGTTACAAGCATGTTACTATTTTTAGGATAAAAAGAGAGAAAGGCCATATTAAATATGACACTTGAGGGTTCTATTAAAAATTAAAGTTAGAATTTTGATATATTTCTTAGCATACTTTACAAATTAATTTCAATCTTTGCTTTGAATGCTGCGAAGAAATTATCCACGACCACATGACACAATCTACTTAACCAGGCATGAATATTTTTAAGAACAATCTACTTGAAAAATTACATGAGAAGCAAACGGAAATGCTAACATTAGGTAAGGCATGCAATATTAATTTCAATTCTTCTCTCCTAGAAGAACACTTTTATTTATGCAAAGTCAGTTTATTGTTAATTGCCTAGCCAAACAAAATATCTTCATCAGATACGGATAATTTCCCCATTAGCAGTTTTAATGTATAGCTAAATAAAAAATTATTTACAATTATTAATGTGATAGAACACAATAATAGAGATCTCAATGGCGAATTAATAAAATAGAACAGTGGCAAAACCAACGGCATTTCAGCCAGCACTATTGCATTAAAGTTCACAACCATCTTTTACATTACAGTTAGTGTTTATAAATGTGTTTTGGTTACTTGAATTTCAGCAACTCATGTAAGAATTTTAAATTTATTACTTTTTCAGTTTCAGCACTTGCATTCACTGCAAAATTAAACACAATTCATGAAAAAGGTGACTACAGTAATCATGTTTACACTATTTAATTCCTTTACAAACTTATGAAGCATACGTAATAAACATAAAATAGTTACTTCATCTATGATTAATGGTTACATTCGATATTATAACCATACAGCTTTAAAAATCTTTCCCTCTTCTCTATGTCTATTAAGCAGATACACAGAAGAAAAGCAATATCTTAAAAATGAGCTAAAAATTGCAATAAAAATAACAACTCAAAGGTAATAACATATTCAGTTACTCCTTGAAAACTGTACTGAAGTACCAAAGAAACAATTTTAATCTCTAAAAACTGAATCCCCCCCCACACACACAATTTTTTTATGTCAGTTAAATATAAGGATCAAGAGACATGGCATTAATGAAAATGAGTACAGAATAACATTTTAATTGAATTAGGGACCCAAGAAAGCCTAATGATATAAATATGTTGAATGCTCTCCACTTAATAAAACCACTTAAAAGATTCTCCATTAATGATTCGCAGTGGATTTTATCACTCAGAATTTATCACTGAAAGTCTTGGCTGCTCAACGAATCATCAGAAATCTTATTAACTATTGACACAGATGAATAAAGTGAAACTTGTTCCCCAAATGATAAAACACATTAAAATTAAGGAACTTTTAATTTTTCAAGAAATGTTGCAGCTGACAAAAATATCCAGTGGGTGCAAGATATATTTAAAAAAAATCATGAAATTCTCAATGAACTGATGAAACGTTTTTCAACTTTTACCGAAGATAAAAGGAAAAAAAAATTGCTATCTGTAAAATATGTAACAACTGCAAATGGAGTGTGAAAAATTTCTTCAAAGGCGATGAAAGTTATTTTACATCCATTCCTTAGGATATCATATGAAGCGTCTAAATATGAATAATTTTTTTATCAAAAACACCAGGTTTTGCTTCTGAAATTTACAAATTGTTTTATTCATTCCTATTATTTGTAAGTTATATGAACTTCTAAAAAAAACTACTAAATGTAATTTTCTTTTCAGATTACAAAGACTTTATTATTTTAGAATTTATTACAAATTACAATTTTAGGTGCATAAATTACAATGTTGGTTTAGTTTAATGGAATAATAATATACAGATAATTCTTTGTCTCACTTTCAAGCAACTTCCTATGTGATGATCATTTGGCAGAAGGTCCTTTGCACTCTAGATAGCTACTATATGGTGAATCAACTGCAGCATACAGCAACTCACAAAAGAGTTCATATTATTTAGATTTTACAGATATGCTTTAATTACAAACCATCATGGAATGCTACAAAAATACCTTGTATACAGAATTCAACAAAAAGAGCATACTAAATTTATAGTAAATTTTAGCATAAAATTAAAATTAACTTTACATGCAATTCAAATTGATTGCTAAAAAACATGCAATTAGAACTGACTGCATGAATAAAACAAATGTAAGAAACTGCAGAAGCAAAATATACTCTGTATACCATGGCATAAAATCATCTCACCTCAAAAGCATTCTGTTCACTTCATCACTGAAAAACTTGCATTTCCCTTCCTCGGACTTATATGCTGCCTAAATAAAATAAATAACAACAGTGTAATAACAATTAGACCTCAATCTAAATAGTTACTTTTCCAGGAAACACCCACCATTTCAAACTG
Organism: Stegodyphus mimosarum; assembly: GCA_000611955.2. Classification (NCBI taxonomy): domain Eukaryota; kingdom Metazoa; phylum Arthropoda; class Arachnida; order Araneae; family Eresidae; genus Stegodyphus; species Stegodyphus mimosarum. The sequence goes on from KK122393.1 coordinate 646,153, forward strand.
TTTTCATAAATCAACATTGTACAAAAGTATTTTTTATTGATTTTAATACACGCACTGTTCATATTTAACAGCCGCAAATTTATTTGTGCAATTACATTATCTTATGATTACGAAGTCTTCGTTGGAGGCACATGCTTAAACATTACCATACTTAACTGAATACTCCTGTATATAGCTATTTAACAAATAATTTTAAGCTAGATAAGTTTCCAATGATAAGGAATAAAAAGGTAATTCACAATAAGTCACACAAATGTGGTGCAATATTCACCAAATTTTGTCATGCAGCTAATAAAAGAAATGTTGGGGCAAAGATTTTCTGCAGTGGATTTCTTTTGCATGTTATAAATAAAAAATAGATAGAATAACCATTTTACAAAAAAGACCTTAATTCAACCTCATTCAAATGAACTCAGGATAGAGTGCCAACAGCTGCCTTGAAAGTTCAGTCAAAGGTAGGCTTAGAGTTAAAAAGACCTTTGAACAAGACCAATATGTACATTTAACTTTCAAGGTGAAACAGAAAGCATATTCTGCCTCCACAGCAATTTTCTTTCTTAGCAGCTAATATATATGTCTCATATAAATTTTTAGAGAGTACAAAAAGATTCGTAAGTTCTCTAAGTAATTTAAAATTTATGAACAAGGCAGAACCGAGCAGCTTAAAAGTTACAATCATGCAAAGTGGGTTGATGACCAACAGAGATCCACATGTTTCATAAAAATGCGTCCACACACTGGCTGTTGATTATCTAATATGGAAAGAAATAGACAGCTACTATAACCCCAGTAATATAGTTCAAAAAGAACATTTAAAATGGAATTAGCATCTGTATTCAGTGTGGTATTTCTACATACAGATATTGACAAAGCAGAAGCCTCAATGCTGAAATTTATAGGGATATTATTTTAGATCTTTATGAATGTGACTGCAGATCCAATTAGTGAAACATTCATATTACAAAAAATCTCTTGACCATTCCAAATTTAACTAGGAAACAGCTGTTTGATTGAAATGACTAGCTCTATTTCTAAAGCTAAGTAAGCTCATAATGGGGGATTCTATGGATACATACTATATCCACAAATTTGCAGTCGATACTGGAGAAATATTATATCTTCTTTAAAGAAAGAATTTTCTGTGCTTCCATATTTTCCTGTCAATCATGAAACTGTCTTGAAACAGCAAAATGTAACAGAACTTTATAGATAAGTGTGATGTCACAACAAAATTGTAACATCTGCATTTTTATTTCATGTCATACCAATTAATTAAGAAAGTCGCAAGCAATTCAATGGTTGTATAAAGGTACCTTTTCCTTCAATTTATTTTTATTGATTTGGCAACACTGTATATTTAATTTATGTTTAGAATATTAAAAGGCCAACAGAAATGCAAAATGCTTTTGCACTGAGATGGATTGCCTGTTTTATCTTGATTATTTGGGTGGATTGCCTAGCTTTATTTTTATTACTTATTCCTTTTTTATGTTTTTTTAAGTTTTCTGCAGGAATGGGGAGGAACACTACCAACTTTCTTGCACTTTGTTGACAGCCAACATTGATAGCATCAACTTTCACAACTTTTCCAAATATTCATTACTCCCTTCTAATTGGCATCATCTAAACAAGTACCAAACGATATTATTGGTCATATGCACCAAAACAAGACCATACACCACACAAATTACTTTCCCACTGCTCTATCACATTTGGGGGGGGGCAAGTTACCCTATGAACTAATTTTTTGTTAAAAGCATTTCTTGCCTAAAAGTATATTTATAACAGTTTTAAATTTATTGTACAATAAATATTTTCATAGCATTTTCCTTCAAGCAATACATTGTTTATGATGACTTTAGATAAATTTTAAATATACAAAAATATAAGTAAGGTTAAAAAAAACATTTTGCATTCATCCCACGGGGCAAATCTAATTTTAAAAAAAAAATTCTAATTGAAACAATTTTTTACTAGTTATAATTCAGAAGGGAAAACTATAGAAGGAATTCATGCACATTACTACATATTCTTGAAAATACACGGATGACATGATTAACCATACTACAGTCTAATTTCTGTATTCTTACCTTTACTGAAAATCTCATGTTTCTGTACAACAAACATTGTACTTCCTCATAATTAACAACTCAACAGATTTAATATATTTGTTAATCAATTTAATAAAATATGATCTCTCACGACATTAAAAGCTCCAAGAACTTTAACATACTGCTTGATGGTACACTTATAGAATGGATTTTAAGAGAAACACAAAAACTGTGCTTAAATTTAAAAAAAAAAATAACAACCCTATCTTGATAAAAATTCCAAATTTCAGAACATATATTGCAGTTAATGGAGCAGAAAGTAAGAATAACCATCATAAGATGTAATATTGATGTTTCTTACCATTACTGCTCTAAAGGTACAAAAGTGCCAATAGTACAAAGATTTTTAATTAAACAGAATAGTCTAAATACAATGTAAAAATTGAAATTTTGTTACTTTAGTAAGATACAAAGATACACATAAATTGGTTCAATATATTTTTTAAATATTTATTGTTTATATGAATATGGCAAGCCTCGAGGGCTATCTGCCTAAGAGAAGGGATACCTTTGTGGAGGACTTTCTAAGGCAAACTGGCTAGTATACACATTATACATAAGAAAAACCATGAAAAAGGCCATGTAGTGAGCCCATTCATGGGATTCAAACCTCGGACGTTCAGTGACTTCACCGGTCAGCCACTAGTGGGCTTACATGTTTATTAATTTATTATATTTTTAATTACAAATAATGAAACTTTGTTGATTCTTCTATGCTTAACTTTCTTGCTTTTTTGAATCAAGTGAGTTCAGTTCTACTTTAACTGTTTTCTGCTATAAGCTTTGTTTTGTTAAAGCTCAGTCTACCAATTTTAGGTCAAACTATTCCCCTCTTAGATGGGAATTTAAGTGTCAGATGAGAAACAAGATCTTAACTGTTGTAACACATTATGGACTAATAATGATTATTAAAAACCCACTTTACAAAACTAAGACTTCTCATATCTAAAATTGTTGCTTCTACTGCATTGATTCTCAAATACATTATGCATGTACTAAAAACAGCTTGGTTTAAAAGAACACTAAAATTCCCTAGGACCACTAAACACTAAAATTAAAATACTTAATTTGCTTTAAGAATTTTGTCATCTTTCTTCATAACTTCTGTACAAGAAATCTCTAAGATTATTGACGAACTGCACATTTGATTTCGTTCTGCGTCAAAGTAATTTTTATTATAAAAGATATACATGGACAATCACACACAATAAAAACATAAATTTACTAAACTCTACTCATCACAGGGGCTTTATCTCATTTTTAAAATTATTTACCTTTTTCTGTACATGCATTTCATTCTGACTCAAAATACTTTTTTATTATGAAAGATATCTAACTAAAAGATATACATGCAAAATCACTCACAATAAAAACAGAAATTTACTAAACTCTGCCCTTCACAGTGGCTTTATCTCGTTTTAAAAATTATTTACCTCTTTTAACTTGGCAACAACATCATCCAAATCTGGAGGCAAGTTGTCCGGTAATTTTGGAGCTTCTATGCATTCTATTGGTGGCTTGACTTCCTCACCATCACTACTTCCTGTAACAGGCCCAGCAGATCCATTACTGGCATCTTCAGCAGCAGCTTTAACAACAGATTCAATAGCTTCATTTATAGTTGAAGCTTGGCCTGGCATTAACTGTTGAGCATTATCATCTCCTTCTTCTGACTCTAACTCTCTTTCAACTGCAATGGGATTTAGTTGCAATTGCTGTAAATTTTCTTGATGCATGCGTTGGAGATTAGCTTTGTGCTGTTGCAGCATATCTGCAACAGTAGGCTGAGTCTTCTTCTTTGGTTTTGTTAAGGCACTAAAAAAAAAAAAGCATACCCCTTGAAGTAAAATGTTTCGTCAATAATTTAGCTAAACAACTGTATTTGCCATAGACATTAATTTATACAATAATACGTTTCTAAATAGATTTAAAGCAGCAGCATGCAAATATTACATAAACAAATCAAGATGGGAATGTTTTACATAGAAGTTTTCCTATATTCACATTTTATGTATAAAAATTATCTTAATATACAACCACATACCAAAATACAAAACAACGTACTTCACATACATTTCCTTTAAACAGAGGTTGAACACCAACATGAAAACACTGTGTTAAGTTTTGGTTTGGTTTATTTGATTACAGAAGCATACAAGAGCTATCTACCTAAAGAGAGGGATGCCTCTGTGTAGGTCTTTCTAAGGGAAAGTAACTAGTATCTAGGTTGCACAAGGAGAAAAACCACAAAAAACCCTTGCATCTAGCCAGTTTGTCTAGAATCAAACTACCAGCATTCATCGATTTTACCACTTGGCTGAACACTGCAATAAAAGGACTGGCATAAAAAATTTCCCGAACTAACATTTTACTTGCAAATACCCTACTATTTTATCATGTATCAACGTCTAAAACTCCACATATACAGGGTGTGATTCAGAAGTTTCAAAACTAGTTCATTTCTGAGCAGGGAGCACGCGTGAATCGGTTCCGTCGGGTGGGGGAAGTATGGGAGATCTCAGGGAATGAACCGACGGAGTTGCCGTGACTGCAGTTGCATCCGGAACCCTGGAGAGTGTGCACCGCTTGTAGCATGAGTGCGTGTCATTGACCTCGGTCAAAAAGTGGGAGAGACGAAAATGGAGCAGCACTTGGAGCAACGTTATGTGATTAAGTTTTGTGTGCGACTGCACAAAACAGCCATGGCGACTCTCGGTATGATTCAAGAGGCCTTTAAGGAAGAAGCCATGTCCTGCGCAATGGTTTTCATGTGGCACAAACGTTTCAAAGATGGCCGTGGGAATGTTGAAGATGATAACTGCTCTGGGAGGCTATCATCAAGTCGGAACGGATCAAAATGTGGAGAGAGTGCAGGAACTTTTAAACAGTGACCGTCGTCTTAGTACTAGATTAATTGCCGATGAGCTGGGACTCAGTCAGACTACAGTGTGGAGGATTGTGATGGAGAATTTGATGATGCAAAAAGTATGTGCCAAACTGGTGCCAAAAGTTTTGTCAGTGGATCAGAAGAAACGGCGCATGACTGTTTGCCAGGAAAAGCTCCAACGGTTGAATGTTGATCCGAACCTTCTGGAGAAAGTGGTTACTGGTGATCAGACCTGGGTCTACGAGTGCGATCCTGAGTCAAAGCGTCAAAGCTCAGAATGGCACACTGCTTCCTCGCCGAAGCCCAAGAAAGCTTGCATGAGCAAGTCGCGTGTGAAGTGCATGCTGATTGTTTTTTTTTTAATGGTAAAGGAGTGATTCACAAGGAGTTTGTTGCTCGTGGACAGACTGTCACAAGTGACTTTTACGCTGGTGTGCTCCGCCACTTGAGGGATCAAGTCCGCCCGGCGATCAAGGGCAATTGATTTCTCCACCACGACAACGCCTCCGAAGTTTTGGCCAAGTTCAACGTGACAACACTGCCACAGCCACACTACAGCCCTGACTTGGCTCCAAGTGACGGTTTTCCTCTTACCCCGAATCAAGACAGGCTTAAAAGGGAAGCGATTCGACTCCACCGACACCATCCAAGCAGGCTTCGACGAGAGCCCTTGAGAGCATGATGCCCAAGACCTTTCAGAATGGCTACGAACAGTGGAAGACCCACTGGCAGCCCTGTGTTGATGCTGAAAGACCGTATATTGAAGAATTTTAGTCTGCTGTACTTAAATTTCTAATAAATTTCTAGTTCTGAGGCAAGTCTTGAATCTTTTGAATCACACCCTGTATATTTACTCCATCAACTTTTAACATATAACATCAAGTGCTACTTTTTTCTTTCCCATATAATTTAATAATCAAAAGAAGGATGGTCACTCATTCTTTGAAAGATACTGAACATCACATTTCTCATGTTACATAACCAGTGTGGGCATTTAGTTATAGATTCAAACTCATTACAGCAAACCGAATTTACAATAAATCCTGCAGATGTAACAAACTTTTTGGTGCCATCCTATTTAATTCACACTTAATGTTATTTGATTAAGGGAGAAAACAATTAGATATCACTGAAAAGCATATCTTTTGAAATCTTTTAATATTTCTCAGAATTTTCAACTAAAAATTATTAAACTTTTAACTCATCAAGGCTTACCTTTTTTTTGTGTGTGTGTGTGTTCAAAACAAAGGCTATGTAAGGCAGGTGTAGCACACAGTTCTTAGAAAACCAGGACACACAATAAAGGAAATCATACTACATCAAATATAGAATTAGTAAAAAAAAACCACTGATCCAAAGAACTTGAATCCATCCATTCTTGAATTCAAGTTCCAAGATTAAGCTGCAGACTCTGTCCAAGACTGATGTTATAATGAAAATTTTGTAATTTCTGCTATGCAAGGTAAAAAGAAGTACTGAATAGTATCTTATAAATTGGAAATATACAAGTGATTTGTCTTTTTCAAAATGGAAATTTTTTATCCTTTTCAGTTTGCTTCATTCAGTATTTAAAATGCTCTTTAAGTCTGTCTTTTGAAAGGACAATTACTCATCACATTTTTGCAAGATTTAAAATGTTCTATAAAAGGACTACTTCAGTTTTGATTTGCATTCATATATATCTTGAGAGAAATGAATGTGTTCTAAATGGGCATATTAGTGATGTAAATATTTTCACTTTTTCTATAATTTCTGCCATACTTTCCAAAAGGATAAAAACTTCATGTATTTTATCTAACATTATATCTACCTTTCTCTTCTCTTATACTAGAAAAATTTACTATACTAAGAAATAATAGTGTATTAAGGCTCTATAATTGGAAAATTTACTCTTATACTCGCTATATTAAGAAAATTTTCTGCGTTGAAAATTCACCCATATGGGTGAACTGCAAAGATATAGCATTTTTTACTGAAGGTGATTATTATTTGAACAATACAGAAAGCATGTAGCAAATCAATATCTGCCAGGAATACAGCTTATTCAAATTTAAAGCTAGTACAGCGTGGAAATAGCAACTGAATTTCTACTCATAGAAAAATTTTAGATATCAGGAAAAGCCAAGCATAAAGATTTTATAAAAGCATTGCTCAAATGATTCACAATCAAAAAGTGCAATCTACCAATATTTGGGCAAAAGCGTTTTATACAGGCCAGTGAATTTGACATACACTTTGGAGAGATTGCCTTCTGGCACTTGAACAGCTGCTTCGATAGATTCAAAAAGGAGGACAGTATTTCTTCAGGAAAAATTGTCAGAGAATTAGGGAATATTTCCAAAGTACATGTTAAGAAATGGGAAAGAAGAAAAAAGTTTGGCATAATGTCTCTTATCAGTGCAAAGGAAAAGCATGAATATCAAGACGATATCGAACCAAACATTAAAAGACCTAAGACGTACTGTTGTCAAGAGAGAGAATGACAGTTTTTGTGTGTGCCAATATGAATGACACTGAGCTTTGTAGGATTCTAATAATTTTAAAATTTTAAAAGCCAAGATGCTAAAAACTGCAAAAATTATTCCCATTTCCTGTGAGGCTAACTATAAGGTATGGACGATGTCAGAATTCTTTAAAGAAGAGCTATGAAAGCCAGACGAAGAATTTTCAGCCCAAAAGTGAGATTCTACTTAGTTCATAACTGCACTACACACAGAGATGTCAGAAATTTAGAATGGATTAAGACTGTTCATTTGACCTCAAATGTAAGACTGATCGTAAGTCTACGGACATGAGAGCATGATTATGAGTTTGACATATCATTGTAGAAAACAGATTAATTTAAGCACCAAAATCAAGTAGATTATAACACTTCACTTCTTGGTGAAATATTAGTGCTAGAAAAGCCTTGATATAGAATTTGACATCCAAAACTATTTTCAGTATGCTGATTGAACAAAAGTCGGGTAAATGGAAGATGAAAATGAGGTCATGTGGCTAAGGTGAAAAGGGACTTCATATTTTCAGAATGTGACCTGGAACTTTTCAAAACACGTGATAATGATAATATTGCATGCCGGGAACCATGTGATAAAGGTACTGCATAAAAAATTAAGATGAGAAATTCTATCTTTTGAAGTCAGAAGAAAAAAAGCAATCTTTGTTTAGCACAGTTTTCTTAATAAATTTTTTACTGATTTTGAGAGTGATCAGACACAGGTACATCATCTTCAAGAGGGGAAAAAAATATTTTGAAACGGAGAAGCATGATCATTATTATAATGAAAGCAATAAATGGAGCAAAGTGAGCACTGGTATATCACTATCTATTCAGAAAAATAATTTCGAAACATGAAAAACTAAAATAACACAATTCTGATTGTGCTACAAAGGACAGAGTTAGAGTTAATGCCATTAACTAAAAGAAGACAAGTTTTTAGGAATGTCAGACGCTTTAAGGAACTCCAATTTACCAACCGAAGAAGCTTCATCGATAATTTTTGAAATCACAATCAAAATTGTAATAAAGTGTCCAACGGTGATCAGCTATTGAAGATTTGATTATTTCTCCTTTTTGAACACAAGATTCATGTTCCTTGATGCAAAATTTCAGCACTCTTTTAATCTGGCAGATGTATAACAAACCACACAGACAAGATAAGCTAGATATTTCTGGACAATTAAAAAACAGAGATGGAATCTTTAAAAACTGAACTATAAATTTTACTGATATGAGACAAAATGACCTGAAAGCTGAACTTTTGAGAATTAGGTGACTTTTTAACTAATAATAGGATGGGATGGAATAGCAAAAAGGTGATTACAATTATTTCTAACAATGGAATCTTCTTTTGGAAAAGAATGGAATGGCAAAATGAAAATTTTTTGAAGGCTTTATCTAAGACTGTAGGAGAAAATCATCCGCCAATAGCGAACGATTTCAAATAATTTAGTTCATGAGATAGCAAAGATTCTAAAGAACAAACACTGAGATCATAATATACAACAGCAAAAATCATTTTTTGCTCAGTAGAGTGACATGATTTAGCTAAGAGGCACAGATCAAGGTTTAGAGTAAATTAAGGGATATATATCAGGAAAATAAAGGGAATTATAAGATTTGCTCCCTTTCCTAGAACAAAGAATGTTTTTTGCCTAACCTTAAATGTTACAATCCTTCTGATGCTGCAAATATTGAAGCAGTTGTGATGCATGCCCTTAAATTCACATCACACACACTGTGAAACCGAAAATTATTCATACATACTGTGAAACCGAAAATGATGGAGACTTCATTTTTTGAACAAAAATACAGATAAAATTTTTCCTACAAACTGCAATCATGTCTGCATAAAATTATAGATAATTTTTCTACTCAGAAGCTGAGTAAAAATTAAAGAAATTCATTAATATTTTTTGTTATTCATTTTTAGTATTTTTACGGTATGATAGTTCAAAATCATAAATGTCTATTTTAGGTGGAAATGCATTTTTGGAGAGTTAAGTCTAAACAATGAATTTTATGCTTAATGATTTATCATGCAAAATTATCAATGTATAAAGAAACTGAAAACAAAATTGAAATTTAATAGCCTGACATAATAATTTCTAGGGTGCTTTCTACTTCCTTTCCATGTGGCTTCATGGTGTTTTCTAAGAGGTCTGGAGTTCAAACCTTAGCAAATGCATTAGGATTTCTTCAGTTTCCTCACGTCAGAAAATTCTAAAAAAAGACTATCAATGGGGCCTAAACTAAAAGGTGGTGGAGGATAATTCATTTGGCAAATGAGTCTAATTCCCAATCGCCCTTTAACCCTTTTGAAATGGCATGGGTTTGTTTAAGGCATTCCTTCAGGACAGACTGAAGTTGAATAGTCCCACAGGATGGGACTTTTTTGTCGCTAGGCCTAACTTCAGAAAAAATTCACAAAAAAGTTTAAGTTCTAATGTCACAACTTTTGGTATCATTTTAGAATATTACTTAAGCTATCACATATCTTAAAATTAGCATTTAATAATCTTTTTCCTTTAATTTCCATGAAATATAAAAGTACTTGTTTTGAGAAATCATTTTCGGAAACACTATTCAAACTATTCCAAAGTTCTAATTCAAAAAATAAATTAATAAATTCAAAAGTACTAAAAATATAAGAAAGACTATTTACAAGAAGAAGACACAGAATCTTTCACGGGAAAGTGGAAGACAGACACTCGGTGCGTTGTCTTTGACAAAATGTCCATATCTGAATCACTAGCATCACTCCCATACATGTCACTAAAAGGCTCATTTACCATACTAGTATGACCTTCCTTTGACAAATAATGCTTGGCTGCCATAATAAACTAAATTAAGGCTCTCCAAAATAAAAAAGGAAGTATGCAAAATGTAAGTGATAAAAGCAACGCAAAGCATAACAGAACCCCACACAGTAACCCTAAAAGACCCTACATAGTAGAAAAAAAAAAGGATTCTAGGGGATATCAGAAATGCAAATATTTATATCACATGGCAAATTAAACAGATGAGCTATGTTTGTTTACATGGCAAGTTAAAGAGACACAACTATGTTTAGATTAGCAGCTTCTCCCCCACAACTGACACCAAAATTAGGCAGAATGGGATCTTTTATGTTCAGTTCAAAAGTAATGGACACAGGATGCCATCAAGTGGTCCTTAAAAAAATTGTTCAGCTTAAAATGCACATACGCATCACCCATCCCACTAGTGCAATCTCCAGTGGTGTGACCATGGGACACCTAGCTGAATTAAATAAAAGTAACAGAGAATTGCAAAAAACTGCAATTTCATAATATATGCACACTGCAATACTTTGCTTTCATATAAACATATATTAATATATAATACGCATTTACATTTCTACGTGTAAACACTTTGACAACTTTCAAAGTATAGGCTGCATAGTGGATAAAAATTGAGGAAGAAATTTCAATAAAGCAGTGGAATTATTTGCATCTTTTGAATATTATAAACAAGATGACTATATAGACAATAAACAAAATTGCAAAAGTTTTTTTTATTTAATAATTATACGATGTTAAAAAGGTACCTCCAAATTGAATGTTGATGGTTGAAAATATGCATATTTCATGAGGCAGCCAAATTGGTCAGAGCCTTAGGCTATGAAAAACTTCATACTTAATTTTTCTGGACAATCTATTCAGTTATTTTGTAACTAGTTTTAAGTCATGCTTTTTTTTTTTTTGACTGGGCTGTACTTTTTTTAACAGTTTGGAATTCAATGTTGGCAGACCTTTCTTGTAAGTTAAATGAAAATTCTAATAAATAAATCTTTATGAAGAGGAAGAAATGACGGAAGGCTGGAGAGAATAAACCAAAGAAACTTTTAAACAACTGTAGTACAGAAGCAATTGCTACAGCAATTTTCAGGTACATATTAATAATTCATGTGCTTAACATTATAAATATCTAAACTGGCTCACCTCTATTTATTTTTCCATCAGAAATGTATTTATGATAGAAAAAATTATAAAAAAGTAGCCTTGGAACTACCTGCCCCTTCTGCATGCTTAATGCCTTTCAACAGTTCCATTTTAAATACCTTGGATACTGGTGAAACCAATTAGGCATACTAAAGAGGTGGTACTGTTGTCTTTCTGTTACTTGACCTTCGTTTCTCTGACATACCATTGCAAAAAAAGAGAAAAAAAGGGGCACAAACTGGCAACAAGAACTGCTAGTTGTGAATGTAGTCTTTTTGTTGTTACTGTTGTTGCTCTTGACTCTGCCATGTTGCACACCCATCTACACTATGACTCCTATGACAATCATTCAGTTCAGTACAATTTACCATCGTATGTGAACCGGTTGCATCCAATTCGATAAACACTGGGGTGTTAAAAACTTGAAATTTATTCAAGTACAGAAAAAATGGCAATGAAAAGAAAAATAGTTATGGTATCAATGGACCAAAATTTGAGACAATCAAGAAACTGCACAAAGCCTAGACAATGCGAAAGGTAGCTAACGACTTTGGCATTGGATGCGTAACGATAGGAGACTGGAAAAGAAAAATTGCTGGCTTAACTGATGGACGGAATGCTATGATACCCAACAGTTAAGTGTTTGTGGTGAAAAACCTACCACTGAATTCTAAGAAACGGAAGTATTCACGAAAATACTTCAGAAATTAATTGAAGCTGAAAGTCTAATGGATGAACAGATATTTATCTGCAGTGAATGAGGCCTTAATTATAAAGTATTACCTAGTAAGAATGCAGCTAGAACTGAAGTGGCAGCACCTGGCTACAAGCATAGTAAGAAAAGGCAAATAATTTTAGCATGGAGTAATACTGCAACATTAAAAACAGGCCTTGTAATGACTGGAAGGTTCCAAAATCCTAAAGCTTTTAAAATAGTTTCAAAAAAGGTACTATAAATTTTGTAAAATCCTGTCATCATAAAACAACATGGATAAGCAGTGAAATATTCAAAGATTGGTTCTTTATGAAATTCATTCCTTCATCAGAGAAATTTTTGAAGGAAAATAATTTACTCAGAAAAGATGTTTTGCTGCTAGATAATTCTCCAAAGCATCCTTATGCAAAAAAAATCAAAGACGATGATATGGTAAGATTTCTGCCCTACAATGTAGCCACCATATGATAACCTATGGTTCACAACATTTTGGAAATAATCAAAAGGAATTGCATCAGGAGGTTACTGTCCATAGCGATAGAAGAAACTGAAGGACAAGACGATTGAAAAATTGAAACATATCAATACAAAGGATGTTGCTTATTGGGTTGTACGGGCCTTGGCTGACATTAAGTCTATTACATATTATGTGTACCATCACTGATTCAGACACAACATGGAGAAGTCCCACACCTCCGTATTAGGTGAGACGTTCAGAAAATTGTCAAAAAGCCTCCAAAAGGGAATCCCCATTACTAACTCATACACCACTTGCAATGGGATCCTACTCCACTGTGGCAGAGTTTTTTTTTTTTAATTTAACTCTTTTGGCACCCCTTGCTGAACGGGTAACCCAGGGTCATCACTTCCAGGTGCATGAGACTATAAAGGGTACAGAAGCCTATTGAAAAACTGCACTTCCAGCCATCAGACTAGCCTGCCGAGTAAGCATAACACTCTGTATAATACTGTCATAGTATTATACTAAGCCAATGCATGCAACCCCAAGTGGTAAATGGGCTGACATAAGTGCCAATATATGGAAGAAACTGCTAGGCAATAATGAAAGTATCAAAATGGAAATCAACTGATGTCAGCAAAAAAAGCATTCTACAAACACGGAAGGAAATGCCAAGTGATGATAAAAGTATCAAAATGAAAAGTTCAAAGGACGCAATCTACATTTAGTACAATGCATCTCAGGACGTGAAGATGCATCTTTGCAACAAATATAAAGTTGGATGAAGGACGAAATACCTGATCAAGAAATTGTTGCTCTTGTCATTTACAATGAAAATGAAATTGAAATGCTAACTGTTGAGCCTTGCAGTATTTCATATAATGATGGAGTTAAGATTCTAGAAACTACAATCATAAAATACGGTGAACACAAGAAGAAGCAGCAGGAACTGCATAATGATGCTTCAAAGAAGGCAAGACTTGGTAGCGAAGAAACAGCACTCATCAAGATGGCAAGACCTGGCAATGAAGAAATAGCACTCATCAAGATGATGAGACCTGACAGTGAAGAAACAGCACTCATCAAGAAAGCACACTATGATCAAAAATTTCTTTCCATTATCACAGGACTAAGCTTCTGAAGTACCAAACATACTGCATTTTAACTTCATATAATTCTGCGACTAAGTTCATTTTACCAGTTTATTTTCCTTCTTTTGTTGTAAAATACGATTATTACGTTTGTAATGTGTCAAATTATAACATAGTTTGACATTTAAAATGCTTCTTCTTAACATCTCCCTATTATCTGGCATTTCAACTTACCCAACATTCTGCGTGACCGTTTCTATTGGATAAGCAGGACTATAATCTACTTACTGTTTACTATTATAGTTTCATCCTAGTCCTGTTATTCATTTTTAATAATTACTTAATGAATTTTATCATGATTATCTCAACTCTCCCTCTGTGTGTATAGTATTTATCAATAACATTTGGTTTTACCTCTACCTCTCCCAAATTTCCCTTTTTTCATATTTTATACTGTTTTAATTTAGCTCATTTTGGCATTTATTTGCTTAGCGCTAAAATCCTGTGACTGCAGCTTCTTCTATATATAGCAACAAAGTAAAATGTTCCAGGTTGGCATGCTAAAACATCATTTAAGCAAAAGTAAAATAGGAACTTTTGCAGATCTACTTTGTCAGCTATATTTGGAATGAATGATTTGATTAAGTTCATCCTTTTTTATTGCTATCTGAAGGTTGCTGTACTTCTGAGAACTACCCAGATGGTATACTGTGGTTAGTGATGCCAACTGCCATACAGATGGCCTTGGGTTCTAATCCTGGAGATGGCATGGATATTTGTAAAAATATATACTGTCAGTGTGGCAAAGGGGGGAACTCTTAGTAAGCAAAAAGCCAAAAGCCCTTTCAAATGGTTGTGGGAATGGTAGGGGAAGTGAAGTGGAAGACACCTGGACTGCCCACTGGGGTTTTTCTCTAAAAACTGGGCAGAGCTGCACAGTTAGTGCAGTGGGACTATAATTGTACAATTTAAAGAGAAATTCTGGTGTGCCATCCACTTATACCTGCACCTCCGCTTCTGAGAATTATATTGAAATGTATGGTAGAAAGGTAGATTCTTTGTTACAACATGGCCAATTTAATGACAACTGTTTACTTTCACCATGCAGAAAATTTTATTTTTACAAAGTTACCCCAAAAGCCATTAAGTATATATATATATCAAAATACAAACGCAAAGCACAATTTCCATTTACTTCAGAAAACTTCCCTAAGTTTGATTAACAGAGATGTTATTAATAGCATTCACTCAATTTCTATACTTCCTGATCTTATAATCTAAACATATTCTTTAGAATATAAGCTACCATAAAATACCTAGTACCTCAGCAATAATCCTGTATAATTGCTTTTCATTTCATCCTCATAAAACAGCTGCTTTCCGTTTTTACTTAATAGAATCTAAAGAATTATGTTCTACACCCAAGCTTTTAAAAACCAATACATCCTACAAATTGTAACAAATTACAGACAAACTTCCCAATTTTCTTGAAAAATGTATAAAAAAATTGATAGATAAACTTACTCGGTTATTTCTGTAAAAGAAATCTGCTACTGACGCAAGAATCAAGATTAGGACAATTGCTTGTTATTCAATCACTTCATGCATAAATTCCAATTTTTAAGACTTTTATAAACTTGCCCCACTGCCATCCATCTGGAAATTAAAAACAATCGGATGCCACACTAACAGTTCAGGTGTGTATACTTTCCTAACCCATAATGAAGATAAAACACAGATATATATCTGTTCAAAATCTGAAAAATTACCGGTAAGAACCGCCAAGCCAAAAAAAAAATTACACACTTCCTCCCAACCAGTAAACAACAAGATAAACATTTCAACAAAAATAGTACTTCTTTTGGTTTACTATTATTTTGAGCATCCAAACTCAATAACTAAAGAAGGCAAAGCAAAAATCATCTATAAAAGCAGCTATAAAATTAATGAAGTCTGAGAAATCTACACTAGTCTATACTAGACTATGTTGCAACAGAGACCTTCCTTTCAATCTACCATATATCTGGATGCTGATCATAGGAAGTAAAGCAAGCTTGTAAGAAGCAATAAAAGATAAACTTGATCAAGCCATTCATTTTAGCTTCAGCTAACGAAGTAGATGGGCCATCATTGAAAAACTTATATTTTACTTACATTTAAACATAGTTTTAGAATAGAATCCTTCATTCTAATAATATGCTATTAATTCTTTAATGTCTCTTTTATATTCCCTTTCATTACCATGCCTGCACCATATTACACTGCAAAACAATTGCTCTAAAACACTTTTATTTATAAAAGGGACTATATTTTCAATATTTTTGGAATCATTCATAAACAATTAATTAATATGATGCCAAATGTCTGATACTGTGAACTGATTTAATTCTTCCATTCATTTTTTGCATCTTTTAAATTCTTTGGTATTTAAATTGATTCTTTAGCAATTTAAATTTACATGCAAAAATATTTTCATGCCTGTATAAGGAACTCCAGATGATAATCGACCAGACTGAGTACAGAGATGGAACTATTTATGGAATCACACAGAATTTGTTGTTCTGATCGTTTCATCTTATGACTGCATAGATTTCATAAAGTAAGTGCAATTCAGATTCAGAAAGAAAGTTTTGGGACAGCTGCAGAACATTTTCTTCAAAGTTGAAGATCTGCTGCTTAATAACCTAAATCAACTTTTCAATTCTTGTCATCATTTTTTTCCATTCAAAGTTTTCTACTTACTTTCCTTGTAGTATTTAATATACTTATTTGTAATAAAGTTATTTGAAATTTTAGTTCCGACTTGATCATAGTGCTTATTATTCTTAAAAACATATACATAAATATACAATGCTTTATTAGATTCTACCTCATATTTTGTTACAAAAAATCGATACTTTTAAAAACTAAAAGTTAAATTGTGACTATATGTACATGGCACGGAATAACAAAAAATGTCAATTACTTCCGCAAATATTTCCAGCATTTTTCTGCTACTACTTAAAAGCTTTAGTACAGCTCTAAACAACAATTTATCATTAGACTAGGCAATGCTTAATGATCTGCTTATTGAAAGAATAATACATCAGATGTATACTTAAAGATCACATTAAACCTTTGCCACAGTATCTAATGTCATATAAAAAATAATAAAATGTGAATGTCTACATATCTTATTAAAAAACATAATGGCAATTGCAAGCTAAATGACAGATAATTTCCTGAAAATGGTTCATTGCCAATCAAGCTTTTCCCACTCGCTGAAACATTGTAGGGTACTTACGTATTATGACGACTACCTAGATATCTCGCCAAATCCGGCGACCTTTGTATGTTATACAGGTTAAGCCTAACATTGGTTATAAGCGGGATTTGAACCTGAGCCCTTCGGCACGGCAGTCGGCGACGCTAACCACTATAACCGTTGGGCGTCTATAGAAAAAGGTTAACCCTAATATAGGTTATAGAGGGCGCTGAAATAAAGAGTATTATCTCGCACTAGTCCCGCATTTGCTATTACCACAGCTTCTTTTGCTACATTTACGCCGATTATTACGTTTAGGTGAAACACGTGAAACTTCTTGCGATTATTTTTTCTTTTAACCAGTTTTAAGTAAGTTAACTATATTGTGCTGCCATCTGTTATTTAAAGTTAACACTAAATGCCTCTCAATTTTTTTAAAAATTTGTACGCATATTATGTATCAAAAATATAATTTATTTATGTAACTTTCGCTGAAGCTTATTCAGAAGTAAGTTTAATAATAAATTATCATTTACAGTAGTAAAAATAAAAAAGATTAATTTTTTCTATTCGTATTTGGTATATCATTTTTTTATATGTATACATATATATATATTTTCGGGATTTTAGTATTTTAAGTTTTTGTTCTTTTATAATTGGGGCTTGCATTTTTAAAAGAATTTAAATTAATTTGCTTTGATGAAGTTCTTTTATTTAATTTATAAACATAAAATAAAAAATGCCAATGAAGATTTTTATCTCCAAATGTCGCCAAGGTAGTCGTCATAGTACGTAAGTACCCATTGTAGTCTTTCTATAGCACTCAAAATTTTGAAGACCCACTTAGAGTTCAACTGAATCTCAAACATTCTTCATGGTTGAAATTCACAGTAATATTATGCATGCTTTATATTTGAAATTTAGTGCTACATACAAAATAAACCTCAATCATTTTAATTCCCTTTCAAGCTCAGGCTCTTAAAGAAAAAAAAATCATCTAAGAAGAAAATATTTCATATATAAAATTTCCCTATACGAAAACTAAACTTCAGATGATAAAATTCACTTCAAATTATGAAACATTTTAATTATATTATAGCTTAAAATATTGCAATAAGCTTATTATTTACACAAAATTCGTTCACATTAATATTAAAATAAAAAAAACTACAGCTTACCTCACAGATTCATGTAAAGGTCTTCTTCCTCTGCGTTTTTGATTTTCTTCACATCCAACACGTCTTCTTTTCTTTTCTTTTTCTGATGTTTGTTTAATTCGCTGAAAAAGTAATTCGCATATACTTTAAAACAACTTTTACAGTATTACACATTTTTATTAAGAAAAGAAGACATCCAACATGTCTTTTCTTTTCTTTTCCTGATGTTTGTTTAATTTGCTGAAAAAGTAATTAACATATACTTTAAAACAACTTTTACTGTATTACACACACAGAATACCAGATTCTTTGAAAGAAAGGTCATGTTATTTGAAAATTGCACTGTCTGAGGGAAGAGATGCCTTAGTGGAGGATTCTTAAGGAAAAATAAAAGAACTTTATGACAATGAACATAAAATGCATAAATACTATGCATGTAGCTCATTAATAGCACAACACGTAGCTTCATTACAAAATAAAGTTAAGTTAATCCATACTCTGCTTCTATAACAATAATTTGGAAAGACTTTCCATTATTAAATTTTGAACATTGATGCAGGAACTGAAATTCTTCCAGGATATAACTTTTCATTGAAGATAAACAATAAAATTTGTCTCACGATTAGCATTTCAGTTACTCCTAATGTATTTGATAAAGGTTCAGATCAGAGTTCTATAAAAAGCACTTCTTCCTCCAATACCAAACTTTTCAAATCACTTTTGCAAGAAACATGTTTTAAAAAGTTATTATTACTGTTACTGTTAACCACAAAACGGAAAATGCTTGTAAAAAATTGTATAAGACTGCAAGTTCCTCTCATCTAACCATTGTGGCCTTTTGTTAACCTTTCTTTTAAAAAAAAAAGTTTGCGGTTTCACACTAAAAAACATTTTCAGATGAATGGAGCATACAGTCTTGTGTATTTTGTCACATCTTTCTCATAATTGTATTTTTTACACTTACAAAATGTTACTTTCATAAAATTATCAGTATATAAGCTTACAGAATAGTAAATATTAGGTTTTGTAACATAAAAGTTCTGTACTCAAAGTCTAGGTAATCTCAGCTCTCAATGCTAGGGGTTGTTCTAAAGCTTGAAAATTAATTCATACTATGAAGACTCCTACACCAAACTACAAATTGTACCACATACACAGAACTACCAACAGTATATAAAAAATTACCACTTCATTCAACACAGTTCTCATTTCTATCAATTAATTCAATTTCTCAATTCTGTCAATCGTACACTTAACATTTTTATGAATGATAGATGATTGCAGATGATTTTTATGAATGATGCTAACTATTACAAAAAATTTAGGGAGAAAAGTGGTGCTTACTAGGCTTTCCGAGCTTTTTATTAACTTTCTATAGACTTTCCCAAAGGAAACATACCTGTGCAGTTTTATTCAACTATGAATTCATGCTTGAGTTGCTGCTGTTACTAAGCAACTTTTACTTTCCTGACTCCCTCCAAAAGACACATATTATTATCACATTCAAAATAATTCATTTCTCCACTGCTACCTCCAAATTTTTAATGAATATTTAGAAAAAAAGAGATGATTTTATACTTTTTTAAATGTCAGTGCGAGTCATGGATTTAATTTCTATTTCTATTCAGGATTCCCCACCTTTAATCAGAGTCTGCATATGCTTCTATTACTGATAAGTGAATTCAGTTCGAATCATGGGTTTAATTTCTAAAACTGCAAGGACTGTTAACGTTTATATTAGAGCTTGCATATACTTGTATTAGTGCTAATTACTTGAGAAAAATAAATTCCTATGAAATGTTTATATAAAGGAACTTCCTTTACCTGAAGTAAGTGTATCTACATGCAAAATAAATTTATATATGCTTACACAGAAACTAATAATATGAGTTAAAAACCACACTTCAGGGACACAGAGTTTAACAGATTATTTGATAAAACTTTAGGACATGGAACTTAACCCTTTCAAGATGCTCCCTTGGGATGATGGGAGTCAAAAGAAATCGTCCCACAGGATGGGGGTTTTGTGTCACAATGCTTATAAACCTAACTTTAGAAAAAAAAATCACACACAAAAAAAAAAGGTTCAAGTCCTAACAATATAATTTTTGGTACTATTTTAGATTATTACTTAAACTATCATATATGTTAAAATTAGCTTTTAATTATCTTTTTCCTTTACATGAAAATACACTGCTTTCCAAAAATACGTTTTCAAAAGCTGTTACCAAAGGAACAGTACGTTTTTCAAAGCTCACCATTACAAAAATGTCAGAAACAATTAAATTCACAATTCATATGCTTGATAGTACCGAAGTTTAAGAAAATATATGCAAAAACAGTAGCTACCACTTTTATTTTATAGAAATGAATACTTATATAGGAGTTGGAGAAAAAACGGAAAAATTGTAATTTTTGTTCATGAGTGTTCTGTTCATGAGTGTTCATGTTCAGTTGTTATTACAACATCGTAGACAATATCCAGAAGTTGTTTGTCCGATTTGTTGAGGTTAGTGATCGGATGGATGGAAATGGGGATGTCACAAGCTGATGCTGCTAGACATCAAAATGTCTCTCATAGTGTGGTCCACTTACTATGGAATCAGTTTAAATCCAAAGATTCTATGTCTAGAAGACATGTTCGAGGTAGACCCAGAGTTACAACACCTGTGGGAGACCATTATTTAGCTATTTCAGACCGAAGAAGGAGTAACATTAATGTGCCTCAACTCACGGCAGATCATTTAGTGGCAACAGCAACAAGAATCTCAGCTACTACAGTGCACAAACACCTGCACAAAACAGGTCTGTATGCAAGACACGCAAGAGAACACATCTCCTGGACCAGTCCACAATGGGCATCTGCTCTTCACAAATGAGTCCAGGTTCACACTGGAGAGCGATTCAGGTCGTCAGTTGATCTGGTGAGAACAATGCACCAGCTACAATCAATCCCACACTGTGGAAAGACACAGTTACAAAGGTGGTGGAATAATGGTTTGGGCTGGGATCTCTCTCAGTAGTCACACTGACCTGCATGTGTTCCATGGAGGAATTTCGGCCGGTGTAAGATATTGAGACGAGATCCTTGATCAGTATGTTTCCTCGTATGACGCTGCTATTGGTCCTGGATTTCTTCTGATGGATGACTATGCACGACCGCACTGAGCTCAGGTTATTAAAGAATATCTTGAGGGTCACAGTATGGAGCGGATGGAATAGCCAGCTTAATCCTCAGACCTGAATCCTATAAAAGCATTTTTGGATATCTTGGGAGACAGGTTGTTGATTTAAGTCCTCCTCCAAGGTCATTAGATGAGCTTGAACAAGGATTACTCTGTGCCTGGTCGTTGCTTCCCATTTCACTGACCAAAAAATTAACTGACAGCATAGAACGTTGCTGCTGCCAATGTATCACAGCTAAGGGTGGATACATTCCTTAATGGATCCCATTTTTGAAATGTTACCACCCCATTTTTCCTCAAAAAAAAAACTAACATACTGTTTCTCCAAGACTGGATTTCTCAGTCAAGAGTGCAATTTTCTGTATGTTGGTCCATTCTCAAATTAGAAACAAAAAACATGCTATTCCTTAAGTTTTGGAAGCCAGTGTCTATAACAAAAAAAAAAAAAAAAACTGCTTACGTTGAGAAATAATTTTTGGAAGTGCTATCCAAATTATTCCAAAATTTTAATTGACAAAATATATCTATAAACTTTAAATTAATAACAAAATGCAAGACTATTTACAGGGGAACAAAATCTTTCACAGAAAATGGAAAGCAGACACTCAGTGAGTTCAGTTTCAGACAAAATGCCTGTACGAGAATCACTTGAGAAATATTACTCTCTAACTCTTTAGAAAATGAATCATCACTCTATTCCTGTCACTAATAGGCTCATTTACCATACTACAATGTCCTTCCTCTGATAAATAAAGCTTGGTCGCTATAAAACTGAATTTAAGGCTTTCTAAAATAAAAAGCGAAGTAAGCAAAATATAAGTGATAAAAGCAATGCAGAGCATAACAGAATCCCACATAGTAACCCAAAAAGAAAAAAAAGAATAAAAAAAAGGTTTCAAAGAGATATCAGAAATGCGAATGTTCATATCACGTGGTGAGTTAAGAGCCCGAGCTCAGTTTGTTTACATTATGCTTTCCCTTCCTCTTCTGCAACAAATGACACCAACATTAAGCACAATGTGATCAAACTGAAGGTCATGATTCTAAAATTATATAAAGTTCAAAAGTAATGGACACAGAATGCAATCTAGTGGTCTTCGAAAAAAATTTCAGCTTAAAATGCATATATGCATCACCCATCCCTTACGTGCATTCTCCAGTGATGCATGGGTGGGATGCCTGACTGCGAAAGACGTTCCCAGGGAATGTGCATTTGGAAAGGTTTAATTAACAATCGAATTTCAGAACACGGAGTTTCAAGACAAGATTGAGAAACTTCAGAAAATTACAAAAATTAAAGTTTACAATACAGGGATCACAGCTCAAATATCACAAATATTCACTGATACACAACTCTGTGCATAAATACATTTTAGATTCATTGTGATGCATAAACTTTGCACATACATTTTAGGTACCTAAGTATAGTTTTTGTTAATGTGTGAAATGAATACCAGTGAGATTTCTTAATGGCAACCAAAAGTACTTAATAAGATTGCATGTTTAAATACAATTATTGCATAATACAATTTAATACCTTTTTCCTTGGTTTAGCTTCATTTCCACTTTCTGGGTCAGATAAAGTTCGAAACTCCAAATCTCCTTTATTTATGTAAAACCCTCCAAACTGAGTTGTAAGAGTAGATGGTACCAATTCATCATACTAAAAGTAAGAAGATTCATTAAAATTAGTGATAACATCTATGCCAATTATATTAAATACTGGTAATATGAATGATAAAAGTAAAGGTACCTGCTTAGAGAAATTCAAATTAAGCACCACAACAAAATAAAACTAAGCTCTTAATACAGAGAACTCAACTCACAATATTGAAGATGGAACAATTTAAAAATATATTACAGAAAATTCTCAAAGTTCAGAAAATAAATATTCAAGAAAGAATACAATGAAAAGCTAACTTATATCTCACTTTTTAAATCTGAACTCTCCATAAAACTCAAAATGTTAAGAGAGGGTTATTATTTCCCTAGTTATAGAAAAATAACTGATTAATTCTCCAGCAGTTATAAAGCTGCATATTACAGATAATGTTGATTAAGACATTAATTTCTCTTAACATATGGATATGATTTCTATTCAAGATACTTTGATAGACAATGACACTCATGCATTAATGCTAAAACAAATCGCAAAATATTTATAGTCACTTTATTTCATTTCCCAGGAAGATATAAATAAAGCACCATCAGATAATTTATTTTCACTGAAGTCAAACCAATAATAAATATGAATTAAATGGGCACCTGATTACTGGAACTGAATATAAATCAGTTAATGACCATAGACGGATCCATGTCAAAAAAAGAATTACATGATCTCGTAGAATATATTTTAAAAAATCACAGTTAATGAAACAACTTAAATACAATCAACGTGCTACTCACAATTTGAACATATAAGAAAGTGATCACGTTTATCTGATATATAATAAATGGTAGAAAGAAAGAGACATGCACCTGTAATACTTTTTCAAAGAATACAAGGTATTCAGAAAAAATTATTTCTGGTGATTATCCAAGTTCTGTATTTTTATTCCATTTCTCTACTTTGAGGCATTTGCACTATGCATAGAATATTACACAGCATCAATTTATTGCATTTGCATTTCAACTAATATTTCCATAAAATAGCAGATTTTTCAAAAGCCAATGCTCTACTTTCAATAACACATTTAATAATTCTTCAAAAATTAGCTATATTAAAATTTAAAAATACAATTAAATTTAACACTGGTATTAGTATATTAACACCTATAATCCTCCCCCACTCCATGAATATGACATTTTGTAAATTTTCTCTTGGAAGAAAACTAGCACTAAGTGATCGTTTAATTAATACAACTTACAGCTTCTTCATTATCAATGAATGGGTCAGTTTCATCATAGCCCATGCCTTTATCTATGTAATCTTCTGATATTGCAATTTTCTTCTTTTTCTTCCTCCCTCCATATTTGGGATTCTAAACAGGAAAGTTAATAAATACGGAATTCATATCAGAAAATACTTATTATCAGTAAGTTGAAATAATAAGTTAAAAACATATTTATAATGTATTCAAAACATTAAATTTTTTCAGCAAAAGGTAATAGCTATTAGCAACAATATAATGCCATGGGGATCCACAGCAATCCTGCAAGGGAAAACTGAACTGGAGACAAAATTAGACCATTTGTAATCGTCTATGTTCATAAGCAAATTAGACAATATAGTACTAAATGTACACAAAAGCATATATTATATACAAAAACTATGTGTGTGTATGTATGTTGTATACTCATACACATATACACCATAGTTAACGACCTTAAAATCTGGAAAAAAAATAAGATTTTAATACAAGATATAAGATATGAGTAAATTTTATATATTTATTTTACACTTATAAATAAATATTTTTAAAATGCTTTTGAAAGAACTATAACATTGCGATGAATTCAGCAGCTTATCTTATTCAACCCCAGATTCGTAGTTTGGTTTATTTAATTATGGCAAAGTACGCAAGGGCTACCGTCTCTTAGGGAGGGATGCCTTCGTGCAGGACTTTCTTACAGAAAGTGACTCGTGTACAAGTTACAGATGGGAAAAAATATACGAAAACGGCCACGAAGCCAGGTACTTGCCTAGAATCGAATACAATTCAGAACTATTAATGTTCATTGAATTTACCGCTCAGCCGCTGGTGGGTCTTATAGTATAGGTCTTAAGTAAGTTTCACTTTTGCCGCTCAACCGGTATAGTGGTTAGTGTCCCTAACTGCTGTGCCGAAGGGCCCGGGTTCGAATCCCGGAGAAAGTATGGATGTTCGTAAATGTATAGTATCTGCGCGACATGGGGGCACTCTAAATATGCGGTGAGCCGAAAGTCCTCTCGAGAGGTTGGTGGTAGGGGAAGAGGGGGCGGGAGACCTTTGTACCGGGGTGCTCTGCATCAAAATTGGGGGGGGGGATGCACAGCAACACCATTTCAAAGGAACTTAAAATTAGCTTAAATCCATTTTATAATGCATAATTCAGGTTACTGAACCATTTATGGTATGATTCTGATTGTAAAATATATTAATATTTAATAAGATATTCTAAATGTCTTTGGCTAGTTTCATTTAACAATATTCTTACTTTTATACTGAGAAAAGCCCAAACTGGGGAAGGAAAGATTTAATTTATCAAATTAAAAAAAAAAAGTAAATAAAATGATAAAAAAGTTAACGAAAAAATCTTAAAGGGTTCATCTTTTAACACTTGCCCAAAAGGACATTTTAAAGCATATGGTTTATCAGCAGAGATTTATTAATAGCAATGGCCCAGGTGAGATACCGAAACATTTTATTGGATACTAGATGAATATACATTTAGATTATGTTTCTTCTATATATATTTATATAATGTTATAAATCTTCTATATATTTGAAAAGTGAAAAATGCTTTTAATTAGCTATATCATAAAAATTTCAGTTACCTATAAAAATATTTAATGTTTTAAGTAGCTATATAATGAATTAAATGAATTTTTATTGAACTGAATCGGATTTGAAATTTAAAAAATTTTATTCTTAAGAATTTCATTTACTGCTTTTAAAATAGCTTTGTTTTTATTAACAGCAAACATTAAATTTGAAAGATACAATCTTACATTTTGCCAAATGACAACAGACTTTAAAGAAAAGTGAAACAAATCCCATTTTGATACTAATAAAAAAACATAAAAAAAAACCATGTTTGGATACTAGTTGCCCTTTTGGCCTAATAATATATATAATATTTGTCTGGATTTATAATTTATCATATATTGAAAGTAAAACAAAATTAAAATGCAAATAATAACAAAAGACAATTCAGATCCAAGTGAAACTTTAATAAGAAAAATGTACCAAGAGAAAGATCATAAAATGCGATATGAAAAAATAATACAATTCAGATGAAATAAAATTTAATAGAAAAATTATTTGGAAATTCACTAGAAATGGGAGAATTTGCACTATTTAAGTGTTCAATAAATTTCATTTATTACAGGGGAACATTTTCCTTAGTAAAAGCTAAACAAATGATAACCAGGAGATTTAATCCAGGAGGCCGAGAGATATGTTGAAAAACTGAGAGAGTAGGCAGCTATGCATGCACTCACACTTGCATCAATATAAACATACTTTGGTAACTTGTACAATCTACACATGGGTCTGCCAGACTCATATTCTTCCCCAAACTAAAAATGCCCCTGCATGGAAACCATTTTTTCTTTCTGAAAGAGGTTTCTTCAATGGTCACTCAAGCCATCTCTTCTGAATGATATCTGCAGTACCCCACAAAAGATAGCAAATCGTCTGAAATACTGGATTGTGGCCATTGTGAAGAAATGGGCTACAAGAAATATTTTTTGAAGAATTTTCTTTAAATAACCTTCATATTTATCTTTTGCACTATCACAGCAGCCATTATCTGCTTTAAACGTACTACAGTAATATCAGTTACTGGAAGAGAAAAAATTATCTACCACTGTGTTTGGTTATATACGGCTCATACCGAGAAATCAAATTACTATAATGAAATTCAAAAATTAAATTACCGACTGAAAACGAAACTTGTCTTTAAATTATTTCTGCTTTGAAATATAACTATGTATCGAGAGTAAAACTACTGTAAACTGTGAATCACATTTAGCAGGTTGCAAGGGCATGTGCAGCTCGCAAGTCAAAGTTACAGGAACAGATAGCTGTATATGACTCAAAAGCCAGTAAGAGATATCTAGAGAAGGTCAGAGCTGAATGTTCAATTAGAATGGTAAATTACATTTATGCAGCTTTCACAAAGATATAGTTGCAAATGCTTATATGTGGATAAAAAATTTTCAGAGATAAAAACGAAGTCATGGAAACACAAGAATTCTGATGCAACACTGAATGTAGGGCAGCTATGTGACTATTGAAAGCATCTGAATGACTACAGTAAATAACAAGAAATCCAATGCGGAAGTCTCTACTATCATCACTATGAATACAGTATAACATTCTAACCATTCAACATTTTCTGACAGCTGATACCAACACTGAAAGCAGTTTCTTACCTCACGATACGAAGTTCCATGCCTCATCTATAATCAGGAATAATGTTATTGGATCATGCAGGACCAGTAACAAGTAGTTGATGGCAGATGGAAAAGACAATACATGGAGAAAACTCCATAAATTATTATATGCAGTACATCAACAAGAATGCAGAACAATAGTACCTACTTATAATACAGTGAAGGAGTGTTTAGCTGGTATGAATTAAGATTCCACATATCATAAACTTCTCTAACCAGACGACTTAAATTAACATTCTTTTAAACATGCTACACTCATTCATATTATGCATCCACTCTGATGGGGCTTTCCTCTTTCAGCAGCTCAGTGCACTGCCATATTATACTTGCCAACAAAAAACAAATTATAATTTCTAGAACATTCACCTGCGTTGGAATCACAGAACAGTCTCCATGTTCATAAGATTTCTGGGTTATAAAGCAAAACTTGGATTCCATGGAATGTTCCATTCAAAGCACATTCACAATTTATAAATATTGCAGAAATTTGGAAATACTGATCAGGAGACAAGATGTTCATTACTTAAAAATTATCTCAAATTACTGGTGGAGTTAATATCTGAAAGTGTTTGGGCAGTTCTACAGTCCAGCAGATTTACCAAGCATTATTCAGGTATCCCTGTTTTTTTCCCCCCTAACACTTCATTATACAACAGAAATTAATAAAGTAAAAACACAGACATATCAGTAGATTACAGTTGATTGCTTTAATTTTTGGAGGATTAGAAGACATTCCTTGAAAATATGACAATTAAATGATAGCCAACTACAAATTAAAAAATTACTTTTATGGTAGCCTACAACAAATTTAAAAAACAGGTATTGTTTTAGCCATAACACACCCACTGGTCACCAAAAATAAGTAACTCGTATTTTGTAGTTGCTAGCTAAATCTCCTAGATCTTGGAACTTTAGTCAGTAATAATGATCTAGGTGAGAATTCTCTGCCTTATTTTAAGAAGTTTATGCCAAAGTTATTTTAAAGATATAAAGCTTGCAGTCACCTTTTTTAAACTCCCTATATTTATATACCATGTGTTTAAAGAAGATTTGCATGTTTACCTCTTGTTGAAGATCTACGGCTTTAATTAAAGAAATTTATCAAATAAAGCAGGCTTTCAGATTATATCAATTTGATTATGCTGTACATTTTACTAAAAATATACATAACTTTGATATTTATTTACACGCACCTCCTACAAAGAAGGTTGAAAATACTATGTCATTCTTTATCTTTCTGAAGATTTAAAAATATTTTGTAGTGTGAAAAACCAGGAGTGAAAAAATTATTAAAATTTACTGACAAACGATTTTGCACTCAAAGCGAAAAGTCAATTTTAGGAGATATATAAAACTGAATTAATAACAAATTCATAATAATGAAAAATCATAAGAAATTTAACTGTTATACTTCTACAAATACACACCTACTAACATACTTATGTTTTACTGATATAAAAGGTATCTTAAAAATTCACATCCAAAACCTTATGCATAGTTACTGATAGCAGTAGTGGCATATGGTCCCCATACACTTTCATCTAATCGTTAACATCATACAAAGCTGAATAAAATAATCATAAAAGTAATGAATTTCCCACTAATTAAAGAAAGTAAATGAAGTTAAGAGATTAAAGTTGCATGCAGTAATAGTTAATTTTTGTAAGAACTAAAACAAGCAGAATTTGTACCAGTTATGCTGAGCCGAGTTTTGCACTACTTGAAAACATTAACTTCTAGAAATTTAAAACCTCATAGTATAACAGGCACAAGAAGCAAAAAGTGATGCCCCAGTTTACAAAATCTATATATTTTGTAACTGCTGTAGTTTGAAAGCCTCCTCATTCCAATTGAAATCATAGGACTGCTATCAGTCAGTCATGTAAACATTATCAATATAAAATACATGAACACCAAATTACTATTATAAAGGGCTAAAAAAAGTAGGCAAGTTTGGCAAACCTAAATAATCATGGAATTACTCAGAATAAAATCAAAAACAAATAACTTCTTTATTAATATAACAAGAAAAATTTTTGATAAAACTAATACAGTTCTAATTTATTTATTAATTCTGACAAGTTCAAAATAGCACAACCTTACTGTGCTTTGCAAATTGCCAACTTCCAAAATGTATCACTACTATCTATACTTGAAAATTTTTTTCACCAATAAATACTTTTATCAGACATGTGGTTAAAAACAAAAATCTGCCATTTAAAATTTTAAAATGTCTATAAAATAGTTTCCTTTGCAATTACTGAAATTATTAAAGGTACTATTAATTTGTATTAGTAATGCATTTCCTCAAGTAATATGTAACTGATGTGCAGTAAATGGTTTTATGACAAAGAGCTCAGGGCTATGCTGCAGTTACTTATAATAAGTCATCAACTGTAACATATATCTGGTTTGTTTGGATATACAAAACTGTTTATTATATTCAGCAACACAGCAATGAGGGATATGGGGTAGTAGCTTCCTATAAAGATTGCTGTATACTGAAATTTTAAACAGATCTATGGAAGCTCTGTACAAGTGTAATGCTAAACAATTTCCATCAGTACGAAAATTTTAATAATATTAGTAACTCTTCCTCCCTACTGCTTCAAATGAAAAACTTTTCCTTCCTTCGAATGCTAAAGTCCTGCTTAAGAAACTCAATGCGCCAAGATAGAGTAAGCGCACTTGCATTATTATATACATATTGTGATATTTCTGTTGATACCAAAGATTGTTTGACTCCTCTTAGAAAGAAGAAAAGAAGTTTGGCAATTAATTTAAACTAGTAGTAGCTTAGGTGTATTAAAATGTGATTTTTCTTTACATTAATTTTTGTAAAACTACTTTTAACATTTATACATTCTTTTCTGAAAAAATTAATATTCAAAATCCCATACTCCACACATTCTTTCTACCTTGAAAATAAACAACGAGCTTTGAAATTAATTCTGAGATATGAACTGAAGTGAGAGAAACCCACCACCATGAAAAATCGCTCACTGTACTGTTTCTATCTTGTATGCATGCATGCATATTACATCACGACTTTAATTATTTTGAACGCGTATGGATACAGAATTCAAAACAATAAAGCTTGCTGAAAAATTGTTAAAATGATTCCAAATATAATTTTAATCATTTTAATCCACCCTGAAAAGTACAAGTTTTAACTCACAATGTATTGTTATCACAGCAATACTTAAAATATTTTACTAGCAAATGAATTTCAACACTCGTAATTGCCAGAGCAACTTCTTTATGAAAAACTAAATAAGAATTATAATGAAAAACACTGTTACATGCAGCAGTATCTATTACAAATAGATAAATTATAACTTTATTGAGAGCATTCAAAACACCACCACAAAAAATGTGTTCATGAAATAATTACCTATAGCTGGAATGCATAAATTTGTTTTACTAAAATAAACAAAATCCATTCTCTTAGTTTTAACTTAGAATAATCAAACAGTGGTCAACATCTAGCCAGAGCAAAGAACCAAGACACACTAAGAGAAGAAAAATCGCATTCAAAGCTAAAATCCCTTGGCCTGAGGATATTAGCAATGAAAATGAAGATAACATAAAGCACAAAAAAGGGGGGAATCAAATACAGTACTTTGAATATTGGGAACACAAGAAAACAAGATTCCACAAGCATGAATGAACTCATTAGCATGTTAAAGAAAACAGAAGCTTTGGAGGTATTATTAAAATTCTACTTAACACAATAAGCATGATTAAGTACAAATTTGTCTGCTAGAATTACTGATATCTTAAGTTTTCTTGTAAATGCTCAGAATGGGATAACTGTAAGTAAAAACTTGAGAATTTCAATGTAAACAATACCCAATTAACTTCTCACTACTACTACTACTACTACTACTACTACTACTACTACTACTACTACTACTACTACTACTAACTTCAATACTTTTCTTTAAAAGCCTTGAAAAGAGTAAATCTATTGTGCAAATTAATAATCATTACCATTAAATATTACCTCCATAGAATACCAAAATCATCTGGAAAAGTGGGCATACATTTTATAAAGGTTTAATGTAATTTACTTTCTGCAACAATTTAGTTCTAATTATCTGTTCTGTATCAGCACTGAGTGCAAAATGACTTTTCCAGAAAACTTGCTGCAGTTTGGAACAAGTCGCACAGTTATAATCACAACACAGATGATCAAACAACCCCTTTCCTTCTCTTTTTACTGAAATAAATACAAAACAGCACTTAATAAATATCAGTATTGTTATGTTAGTGTAATAATTTTACTAGAAGTCACCAAATTTTCATAATGCGCCAGACTCTGGCAACCATGTACATGACGATTCTTCAGTTTTAACATATACCACCTTCATTTTCGTATGCAACCTCTTTGTTCTATTTGAAGTTCCAAACGTTTTCATAGAAAAATCATATTTTTGGTCTTACACTCAGTTTTAAAACATGTGCTTAACGTTTTCATAGAAAAATCATATTTTTTGGTCTTACACTCAGTTTTAAAAAATGTGCTTATATGTTTCATCTCCAATAGAAGAAATTACAGTAAAATTTCTGTAGAAATGCAGTATTTTGTTACAAAATCACTAAAGGTAGTAACTGTTCTGATTTTATTCTTAAATGATTACCATGAAATTTACAATGGAACAAAAGGAGAAAAACCAATTTGCAAGCAGATTAATCAATTGATTTTTAGGATAAATACCTATGTAAAATGTAAACTATGCATGTGAAAACATGTACATATGTAAAATTTTGTACAATTATATCATCATTCTTTTTTTCTGTAAAAAATCACCAAACTGTGCCAGGTTGATGCACCAATAGGAAAGTACCTCAATATCTTGATTTTTCTCTTCATACTTAAAACAAATTTTAAAAAAAAAGTTAAATCTGTATAAAAATAATAAGCTTTTCCAATCACCTGAAAATATGGAGGGAAAATTACTGCTTGATTTTTATAATAAAATAGTCTTTCAATATGGGAAATTAAATGCTACATTAGGTAAAATGAAGACTCAAAACTGAAGCTTACATATTTCTCCTCAAATTTCCGTGCAAGAGCCTGTAATTTCTCTGCATCATCATCAAGTGAAAATGGATCATCGCTTCCAGGTTGTTTGGAATCACGCTCAGAAGCCTAAAGAAATAAAAGAAATGCTTATGGCAAATGAAATATTATGTTTTATTCTACAATAAACAGGGTAATAATAAGTACATCATACACACACAGAAATATCAATACATAAAAGTAGAAATTTCAGACTTCTAAATTTCATCTCATTCAATTTTTCCTTTTTTAACTTACATGTATTTTTTAAAAAAATTTTACATGTATTTTTAAAGCATTAACTGGCAGCTCCTTCGGGTAATTGCTTAATAAGCATAAAACATTGCTATCACAGCAGTTTGTTTCCTGACCCACATTTCTTTGAAGAATATGTACATAAAATTATTAGTTGTAGCAAAAAAAAAAAATCTCATTTGATACAGGCTGACATCATTACAAGTAAATACTTTCTATATGCATCGATATCATTTCAAGCAAATACTATGATCAATAACAGCACCCTCTAGCAACCAAAGATTGAAACCTCCTTAATTAATTTTTGGTCTCCGAATCAAAACCTCCTTTCAAACATGTGCTTTCATCTAATGTAATCTGAAAGCTCTAGAAATTTAAACAAGAATGCTTTTCTTGCATCTTCTATTCCAGATGAGTTCATGTATTATCCTTATGACTTAGTGTAATGCAAGTCTTTATGAAAACTTTTTCCCTATGCAATAGTAGTTGTGGACAACCAGTTCTTTAGTTTAAGCATTAGGCATATAATAATCATGCAGATAAGCAGGATAAATACAGAATAATCATATGAATAAGCACAAAATAAGCAAGATAAACAGATGTGAGAGATTTAGTTTTATATTAGTTACGTTTCACACACATGCTGCCACTAAACAACCACATATTTAATGCACACATTTTTTAAATGTTACTGTTAAAACGCCGTTTCTATTCACTAAACTTATAGCACCAAACTAAAATACAGAAGTATTAGTTTTTAATATTTGAACTTGTACTATTAAACAAATATAACAATGATGAATATAGAAATCTGGCCATAAACTGCATTGGTAAATGAGACACAAAGCTCAAGCCAATTCCTTTAATGCAAAGAACAGAAGTTTTCACAGCTTACGTATCAAATCATCTCACAGTTATCAGCAACTAATAACGCAGATACCCTTAAAGAGAACATGCCTACTTTTTTAACCAGTTTATTTTATCATTGCATTGTTTTACGTGAATGTTATCAAAAAACTTTGCATATTTAGACAACAGCTTTTTTCCTTTTTCTTTTTTTTTTTTTTTAAGAATAACATGATCTCATTTATTCTATTCAATATTTTTCACAACCCTCACACCATGTTCATATTTTAAAGGCACTCAATTTCTTTTGGAGTACAAACCACATACACTTTCATAAGCATTTCTGGTCATATTTATGGGATTATATTGTTATTTGTTTCTTAAACTCCCTCCTTTCGTTACTTGTGCAGCTATTTTGGACTTTCTGTAAAATACAGACAGTGGAAACCTACTTAAAAAAGTTATGGAAAAATCTTCAGATGCCCACTCATACAAATAACTCTGTCAATCTTTGGTGACGAACTCTTCTCTCAAACTGCCTTCTATATACCTCAATTTCAATATGAAGTTTTTAATCAGCAGCATTTCTTTCCACTTTCTCCAAAACCAAACACTTCAGGTTTGAATACAGTACACAATCTGCTTCTCAGTTATCTTGTCCACAAACACTAAAATTGGACATTTAGTTCTTCAATTAATTACAGTTTAGTTTTGTCATGATTATTTAGTAAAAGTATTGATTTTGTAATAAAAATACGAAGCAATTCTTTACAGTACAAGTATGGCTATCAAACACACAAGAAAATGTGTCATTTGCTTAGCACACACTCGATCTTCATCAGCTTTCAAGATTTTCCGTTTCTTTTTCTTCCATCCTCTTTCTATTCCTATTTCCTATTCTTGGATTCTATTCAATTTACTAAAGTACAAATAAAAAATCAGATGAGAATTTCTAAAAAGTAGTAATTTATATGTATATGTAATATTTACTAAAAAAATTACAAGCAATATTTACTAAAAATTAATTACTTATATAAATTAAAACGTAAATTATTATTAAAAAGTAAATTGCTTATATAAATTACTAGAAAATATATCATTAATACGTAAATGTCAAAACAGCCTATTTGTAGAAATGATGATATCAATAGCATGATGCATCATATAGCCACAGAATCTGGAACTTTATTAGACTAATCATGCAACTTTTCAATAGCCCCACTTATACAGATCTCTGGGGAAGGGGAAGGAAATTTTAAAAAAATTTCTCTTTGAAATTTTGCTTATTAAACAATTTTATAATAAAACAGCAGAATTCAGACATTTTTGCGCAGTTCAAAATTCTAACTAGACAGAACTTTAATGTTCCAAAAACTAGGCATGTTGAGGAATAAGAGATGTACACTAACCCAATTTGCAATATCAGATTGTGATATGTTAGCATAACTAATAAGGTACCCAGACATTATATTGCGAGCTTATTGCGGTACCGAGGGCCCAAGTTCGAGTCCCGGAGAAGGCATGGCTGTAATTGTCTGTCCCTTCATAGGAGATAATAGTGACACACCTATTATGTGCTTCCACAATACAGTGGCCACCATTTCCAGCCTTAGTAGTGGCAAAGTCTTCGGCTAAGAGCCCACCAGTGGAGGGGGGGACTAATAAACATTTAATATGTATATATGTACACAGAAAATAAATGGATACAGGAAAAACTTCGCAGTGTAAATTAATCAGGAAAACTATAAAAATTTTAATAACTCTGAACTTTGGTACAATGTACATCTTATAAAATACCATTTGATGTTCATACTTTTCATATTACTTAATTTCCACTTTAAAAATAAATTCAAACAGTATTTTCTATTACGTTTCTTTAAAAGTAAGTTTTTCACTGTCTTTTCCTTTTATACTTAATTTCCACTTAAAAAAAAAATTCAAACAGTATTTTCTACCGCTTGTCTTTAGAAGTAAGTTTTTCACTGTCTTTTCCTTTTAGTGAAAATATTCTTAAAAGGTAAAAATGAAGATATAGTAAAACCACACTTAGGTGTCACTCAACTAATGGGAAAACTCAAGCATCCTGAATATTTCAGGATATATGATGTCGCAACACAATCATAAGATCTTTGCCTTGGTTTTACTATGTACAATTAATTCCTGATAAGCCAATTTTGTTTTTGTTAAGAGTGATATACATCAACTGTTGTCCGTTTTTCCCTCACATTTTGAAAATATTATTAGTCAATCAATTATTAATCAATTATTATTTGGGACTTGCCAAAACAGCATGCACTGAAATATTTTCAATGATATAGAATCGTAGCATCAAGATAAGTGGCCATTATTGGAGACAATGAGTAACTTAATTTAAAATCTGATAAAAAAAATGGTGAAGCAATGCTAAATATTATGATAAGCGATTTTTTTAAAATGCTGTATCTGTGCCTTGTACCTGTTCCTCATCCAACTAACTCCTCATCCAACTGTTGCTTTAAATTATAATATTAAAAGTAAAGCCTCCAACCATATCCACCTGCCCTTCTTAGAAAACCTTCATTTTCCCATCTGGATAGCACAATCTAATATGCCTAGCAGCGTATTTTTTTTATATAAAAAATATTCAGACATTATTTTTCTGGAAGTATGTCATAAAAATAAGGATGCAAAAGTTGCTCACAAAAATACAATAATTAAAACTATTCAGGGAAGTCAATAGTTTAATCATAATTCTAATGGAGAAATTGGATTCAGAAAGGAAAGGGTAAAATGCTACTTGCCTCCCGAAATATAGTTTTCCTTTGAAATAGAAGTATGAATTTTACCAGGCTTTAACTGCATAATTTACCCTCAGATTTACTTAGTGTTCGCAAATATATTTGCATTCCTGTGTATAAACATAATTTAATAAACCTTTTTAAATAAATTTTAAAATTCATTAACTTTAAAGTTTTTATTCCAATGTTTTAAATACTAACCCCTTGAAAAGTTCTACTTGAAACATTAAACAAAGGGTGATTAATAGTTTATTAGTATTACTTCCTTTGTTATTTTTCATCATTGTCTAATTTAATTAGTTACACCGATTATTCCATTTTGTTAGCTTTAGTCCCAAAAGTGGTCGGAACTTTCAAGGACAGGAGGGAAAATGTCCATGATGAACTGCAATCATTGATCCATCAATGATTACGAAAATTTGGTCAATGCCAAGGGTGAAAATATATCTCTACTTCAAAGAACCAGAAAGCTTCTGTAAAAAATAATAGACATAATTAAGATGCTAGAATAGACATAATTACTTGACTATGTTTTTTTTTTTAATTTATCATTGGCAATTTATACTTTTTAGATCTCATAACGTACATAAAATTAACCATTTTGTTTTTCCTAATTATATATATTATAACTATATTTTCAAAATATGGAAGACAGTGTTTCTCAAATTATTTTGCTTCATGCACCCCTTTACCATTGCTAGAAAACCTATATATACATATAAAATTCAAACTAGATTATTTTTAATATGTTATTATAAATTACACAACAAAAAGGAATTAAAAATGTTGATAAATAGCAAAACTTGAATAAAGGTAGTTTTT
Source organism: Stegodyphus mimosarum (assembly GCA_000611955.2). Taxonomy (NCBI): domain Eukaryota; kingdom Metazoa; phylum Arthropoda; class Arachnida; order Araneae; family Eresidae; genus Stegodyphus; species Stegodyphus mimosarum. The sequence goes on from KK122393.1 coordinate 683,330, forward strand.
TTTTTCCTTTTTTAATATTCATATACTAAAAATAGATACCTTACAGAAAAATAAAATGCAGACTACATTCACCCCTTGAACTATGAAATCCTCCCCCCTCCCAAGTTAAGAACCAGATGCAAGACCATAAATGTTCACTTCAAAAGTTAAAAAAACACAACAAAAACACTTTCTTTTAACTATGATTATTTACACTGTAGGTGAAAAAAAATTGATTATTAGTGTCTCCTGAACTAATTTGTTGCATTTTGTTTTAATCTGAAAAGAAAAGCTGCTTTTATAATGTCTGATAAACTGGACGAAATTTATACCACATATATAAAGAAGACCAAAAAACCCATTCAAGTCTAAAAGAATTAAGTGGAGGATAAATACACTACCAGTGCTCCACAGCATTGAGCCACTGGTAGGTACACTAAAATCTTCTACTGACTTGTCGTAATGTAAACAGAATTCACACCCATACTAACCTAAAAATCTTGCATGAATAAACTCTCAAACACCCTTTAATAAATTTCAGCTGTATTATGTCACTCAAAATTAGCCACAAATAATTTCCAGTGAGGTCCCATAATGAATACTATTTATCTATCTTTTAATTCAATTTGCAAAACTTTTAGTTTGTTACTTTAATCATCTGCAAGTAACATTCTAACCCTCTGAACAGCATGGCCACTTTCATCCTAGCATGAGATTTGTTATTATTTGGTCATGATACTCTGTTATATAAAATATTTTGTGTTTACTTATTTTCTTTAATGAACTAAATATCAATCTAATAAATGCAAGACTATGAAAAAATTAAGATAAATAATTATGCAAATCTAGCTAACAAATGCCATTTACACATAACTGCTCTTGAGCAGGTAGAGAAAGCCACACAACTCAGTGTTAAGTAGAAACATGTAGAAGCAGCAATAGTTTAAGCAAAATATTTGGAACTGGACAGACAGCATAATGGGGGGGGGGGGGACCATAAACTTCCATGTATAAGGTGGCAACTAAGCAAAATTTTTTTAGGAAAATTTAGGGATCAAGCTGTATGCAAGTTCAATATAAAATGATTTACAAGTAATCTGATCACAAAAATGATATAAGTTAAACTACGAAAACATCGCTTTATTTAATGCTAAAATACATTCAGTAACTTTCTTATTATCACTACCGGACTCGGGGATTTTTTTTTTTTAATCAATTCTCGTTACTACTGTAGACAAGTCCACATGAATGTTACTATCCCGCATTTGCCTAATAATACTACAGTGGTTCATTTTGTAATTAATAGCACTTTCAGTTCTGCTAATGCAACACTTTTGAATGATCAGGTAATCATTTCCATTTTCAAATTGATTTTTATTGCTTGGAAAATGAAGAATAGCCAATGAATAATTAAACAGTTCGGTAAAGGTGATAACTTTTACCTTAGAACTAGTTGAATACACAATCAATTTTTAGTCCACACATCATGCACAATACAACAGCAATATATACCTGAAAGAAAAAATTCTCTTCTGACTGGCTCAGAATAACATCAGAATCTTCTAACATCTTAAAAATAGCCATAACTGACAACCAAGGTACAATTTACCACAATACTGCCATGAAGCTAAATGATGCATAAAGCCCAAATTGAGAGAATTTAGAAAGAAAAACTATCAATGCTGAAACTGCCCTTTCATTCACAATACTGACTTGTCTATGTGTTTTGAATAGATGAAATTTTGATGCTTACCTCAAGTTCTGATAAATCTAGCTAAACTCTGCACTTACATAGCTGCATTCATAGGACCATTTTAAAAAGCCTTTTAAGTTTGGCTGAAGTTTTGTGGCTAAATTATATTTCTTAGCTTATGTCCAGATTAGATTAGATTTGGAAATACAAAAAGATAGTTCTAGAATTCCTCTGAATGATGAACCTCTACTGGTTTCCTTTCTCGCAATTTATAAAACACAGGTTTAGATGACAATCATTAAGACCATGATCAGCCACAGAAATACCAAACATGTGCTTGGCATTTGTGTAGTCGATCAAGATTGTAGTGATATAAAATACGGTATCATTAGAACTTCATAGCTCTGCAAATCCGCTTTCTGGCTCAATAAATGATGTTTTATTATCTAGCACTTTGATGAGCGAATCTAGGTTTGATGAATATCAAAATGCATATGAATTATGAAGGAGAAGAAGCATATTAAGGCATTGTTATCACATTACCAATTATAATGGGTAGAGTTATGTAGATATTAAACAACTGAAGCAGCACAGACAAAGTTTTATGTAATATGAAAGCAAAGGATAGATCAGCTTTATATAAATAAACTTACTTTAAACATAATAGACATTTATAAAAAGAAAGTATATTATTATTTGTGAATATGCATTAAAATATAAGAAACGTACACATATTCATATATATTTATTACATCTATTAAATGGAAATCCTAAAGGGGCATTTAGGTATTTATTAAAAATTACCAGTTCTGTCAATGCTGTGAAGAACAGAAAAAAATTGTGTATGGCATGGCACTGAACTGAAGTCTACAATCAAAGTTAAATTTAGTTTATAGTAGCAAAGCACGAGAGGGTTATCCACTTAAAAGAAGAAATGCTTCTATGAGTAACTGACCTATATTCATGCTACACATACGGATAATCAGTCTATCATGCAAGAACAACCACAGTCTCTTTCATGGATGCATCTGAATGCACATTTTAAGTAAAAAAGAGGGCAGTTCTATGCATGTGGTTTATTTCACAAATCATTAAACTCTGAATCGCATTTTTTTATGTCTCACTCAGATTAAGTTCCAATTATTACAGTTTATACACAGCATTGTGTGTTTTTTATGCAAAATGAATTTATAAGAAATAACATATAGACTTTTTGGTACTTGAGTATTAATGCAACAGACTGGCGCAATCTGGCGTTTTTTTACATATGAAAAGGTAGAAATTACTTACTAGGCGCAAGTTGGTGTTTTTTTGCCTCTTATTTTTTAGAGATTCTCAAACTATCAATATTTATAGAAGTAGATAAACATAATCAACATATGAAAAGAAAACATACTTTAGCAATTTAAAATATAAATTTGAATTATTAAATAAGGATTACATGATACATTAAAAAAATAAAACACATACATTCTTATTCAAATCTTTCTGTAAATTTTTCGCACTATTTTCCCGAAGTACACAGACATTTACTTACAAAAAATCGATCTGGAAAACACATTTCATCACTGTTCCCTTTAGAAAATTTTTAGCAAAATTCTGTATTTCTGCAGAAATTTTACAGCAGTTTCTTCCACTACTGGCATATTCCCCATGTTTTAAAACTAAGTTTAAGGCAAAAATTATCACAATTTCTTTATAAAAAACTTTGGAACTTGGAATACAACAAAAAAGAAAGCATACAAAAATGGAGGAATTGCTTGACTGAAGGATTGTTATAATCATGGTTGCCAGATTTTGGCATATTCTGAAATTTTGGTGACTTCTACTATGGTGGACGTGTTGTGTATCGATTTTTTTCCATACTCTCATTTTATGTCTAAAATATGCATAAATACAAATATTTGAAAAATTCATACACGCAATTTTCATATTTTGCATTAAGTTTGGTACTAATTTTCGACTTGGCACCCAAAAATAATTTCACTTGACACACTTAATTTATATTAACACTAGCTTCTTCATCTCCCACTCAAAATGCAATTGGGCAGCCAAATTTAATGTCAGTAGGAGCTGCATTCTAGAATTCAGAAATATCCAAGAGTCACAACTAGACAGTCTAAACAAGGAAAGTCTTCTGTGAAGTTTCCAATAGTTTCGAGAAAAATGTTGGGAATTTAAGGCTCAATGTGAATCTACTCATTTAAAAACAAAGTAAAAAAATTAGAGGCACTTTTATGTTAACGAGGACGCTGGCATGAAATCTAACTAAGTGGCAGCAACACTAATGATGCATAAGTTTTCATGAAAGGAATAACTAATTTGTATATTATACACAATGTTTAATGTGTGCTATTCCAAATTTGTGCAATTCTAGTTTTTTGAGCGAAAACTGATCACTGCGCACACAGGAAGAAAATGTTCCTCACTCCATGGAGACAGTGATCTGTTTCGCTTAAGAAAATCACAGAAGTGCACTAATTCAGCACCGCACAGTATTTGGTATTGAATACATTAAACATTACATATATTAACATTGCATAGCTATTCATGAAGCAATATAAATAAGTTGCTACATTTGGGGCACATTTGCCGTTAACAAAAAAGTACCAAATTAATTACTAAAATTCTGTAGATAAAGGAACAAAAATACACAAATTATAATGATCTTTAGCAACAAAGTGCTACTTGGCAACTGTCCAGAATTTCAAAATGCTATTTTCTAAATTAAAAAGCAAGTATCTGTCTGTGTCTTTTGCAATCAAAAACTTCATATTTCTTTCTATTTTTTTGGGGGGGGATGTCTGTAATTATTCAGCAGCTTATTTTAACTGATATTGTTCCTCTTGACAGTATAAAATCATCTTTATTCTTTTTCAAACCAATCTAGAGTTAAAAGTTGGCAGACCTTCGTAGTAAGAGTCACAGATATTCACTTCTTTCACCATTCTACAAAACTGAAATATTTCTTCTAAGCGTTTTGCATCTGAAACTGGCCGATAGAAATATTTGTTTCCCTCGTTTTTCGATTAAGATTTGTTTAGAAGTCCCAGCGAAATCAATTATCATACTCAAGGGATGTTGAATAGCATCAAATTTCTTTTGTGTTCCCTAATCTCTTATCTGAAAATTAACAAGGGCAATCCCCTAAAGGCACGCTTTCATACCATAGACCTTATAAGAGAGAGATCAACCCAGTGGGTGGAGTGTGCATCATCCCCATGTCCACAAGAAGGAGTAGGCACGATCTGGTTTACTTTAACACTGAAACTTATGGCGTTTGTATCACATAACTGTTTTTAATTATTAAATGTGATACGTTGCATAAATAATGAGATTATGAAAGTCACAATTTTTTCAAATAAGATTTAATATATCTCTTGCATTTTTTCCCCCACGCGTAATTCTTGTATAAATATCTTTACTTTGGTAAAACAGTAAAACTCTAAATACAAAATTTATTAACTTACTTTTGGATACAAAGAAAAGTAAAATTAAATAAGATTGATAGTACATGATGCTTTGAAACAAATAAGGACAAATTAAACATGATCTGATAATTTTTTTTAAAATTTTATGAGTATTTTCAGGCAGTGGTTTTAAAAATTATTATAACATTACAAGACGATCATTTATTTGATTATATGATCATTAATTATTAACATTACAAGATGATTATAAGATAATTATTTATTTTAATAATTCATAAAATTTGGAGCACAAACTTTTCTGAGTGTAACGAACAAAAAAAAAAAAAAAAAAAAAGAAAAAATCTGGAAGCACTCAGATTTTACATTACGTCCAAAAAGACTTTTTTTAACGTTTTGTGTGTTACCTTTATTTATTGAATGTCATGTTCTTCGCACATAAACCACATAAAATTCAGTTCAATAGTAATATCACAAAATATCTGAAAACAGCATATCTTAAGAATTTTCACGCTGGAGATATAAATGTTATTTTCCATACAGTGTTGCCATTGCTCGCTTTGAAATCGTTGAGTTTGTTAATGAAAAATTCGTTAAAGTTTTACAAAATATGAAATGGATTAAAACAAATTCTAAATTCGGCCATCTAGGGGCCCATGCTCAGATGGAGGATTACATTATTCAAAATTTGACGGCTCTGTCGTTTATTCACGGTGCGAGAAACATACATGCATTCATGCTGATTCTTTATTATTTAATTTCTTTTCGTACAATACAGGGCGATAACATTTGGCGGCAACAATCTGCAAAATCAAACTGACATTTATATTGAAAACAATGCAAAATGCCGTTTTGAAACCAATTGCCTTTCTGGGCTACCGCCCCTTTGGGTTAATATTTACAGCAAATAAAAAAATCTTATACAGAAAGAATAATAGAAATTATTTTTTATAAAATAATCACTATAAAATGCTAGAACAATTAATTATCACAGTCAAATACAATTTTCACATTAGAATAAATGTATAAAAATTATTAAGATGTTAAAATGTTTATCACTATGATGTATTTACGAAATATAATTGAAATAAAACTCCTTTATAAAAAGTATGCTATAATAGTCACTTACAATTTTAAAAAAGCAGCACAATTTAGAATTAACAAAAACTTTCAAAAATTCATTTTTAGGCATTTTAGTATTTTTTACTTTTTTACACCTACAAAAAGCATGAAAATTGTATGAGAAAACTGTTTCTTTGCAATTTTCTATTAGTTCAGATTTAACCCTAGAACACTAGCGTACGTAAATTTTACGTGCTGCCATCCTTTATTGGTTGAAAGTGAAAGTGGTGATAATGTTGAATTTGATGAAGATAATGATGACAGTGACGCTGATCCGGATTATATTCCTGATGATAGAATAGAGATTGATCCTGATTTAGTGATCGATTCCCCGATACAAGAAATTGAGTGCAGTAGTGATATGGACAAGAGTAAGAAAAAGAAAGTTGAATTAAATGTTCAAAAGGAAAATAGAAAGACTACAAATATCGAAGATACAAATGAACAAGGACATATTATATTTCTGGATGCTGACTTAGTAAAAGGAATAAATGATTATGAGTGGTGTACGAAAATTAATGACACCACTAAACAGAAAATCAGCGCAAAAAAATATAGTTCATATTAGACCAGGTTCAGTTGCTGAGGCTCGATTTGCTAAGGAACCAATTGATTGTTTTAATTTGTTTATTTCTGATGCAGTCAAAGAAGAAATACTTACTCACACAAACGTAGAGATAAACAGAAAGAAGATAGATTATGCAAATATTACGGATGGTTCCCTAAATAATTAAAATTTTGATGAACTGAATGCCTTGTTTGGAATATTAATACTTTCTGCAGCTTTAAAAGATAACCATTTGTCAACAAAAGTTATGTTTGATGTAACTTTTTCTAGTGGAAGGTATAGAGTAACATTTACTGAGAGACGCTTTTCATTTCTTTTGGATTGCTTAAGATTTGATGAAAAAGACACAAGGGAAGAGGGTAAAAAAACATAAATTAGCTGCTATTCGCCAAACATGGGAAATTCTTATTGAAAATTGTAAAAAATGTTACAAACCCAGTTCATACACGACTATAGACTAATATTGGGTAAAACAGCAAATAAAAACATATTTAGAAACATCTTAATGTAATATAAGTAAATGAAATGAATTTTAAACGAGCATGTAAATTTTACGTATCGCTAGTGATAGCGGCATATATAAACACGCTAGCGTTCTAGGGTTAAAATATTTTTTTCTAAAAGAAGTAGTTACAAATTTCCTTACAGCATAGGAAAAGCTAAAAATTATCCAGACATTAAAGCATGCAACAGTTTTATAATTATTTGGAACATTAATTATGCTTAATAAACATGCTAAATTTTTTAAAATCAATCTCAATTTCAAAAATAAAAATATCTAAAAATTCCAATTTGTGAAATGAGGCACCACAACTAACTTTTTCTTGACAATTATACACCCTGCAATAGACAACCATTATTAAGTTTCTGCAAGTCGTCCCTACTCCTCCGGATGTGGTTAAGGGGGCAGCCGGGAATGCATCAGAAGAGGGAAAAAACCCATTTGGGCTGGTCTTTTCTTATAAGGTCCATGTTTCAAAGAAGCAGTAGTTCCCACTACAATGCCTCCTGAAATGGGGCTGAAAATGCATTCCTCTCTCCAGTCTTTTTAAATGAACTTTCCTTTGCATGATTCTGATACAACCCCGCTCTAGAGACAGCGTGACCAATTAGACAATGAATCTCTTTTCATTTTCACCGCATTTGGGGGCCTGGGAAACGCGAAGTCTTCTTCAGGGGTAAATGATCCAGGCCACATTTTATACTGATGAGGGTGTCTCACTGCTGACGACACTTTTCAAATCGACGAGCCTGAACGGTTAAACGTTTTAAGTAAGGAGAAGTTTTTGTATACAAAGAAAAATTTTTCTATTCAAACAAATTAACGAGGCTTTCGCACATTATATTAAAATGCTCATTCGTAAATTTTTTTACTGCTTTCTCTTTCTATTCATTAAAGTATATTTTAGCAGAACTTGTAACGCGTTACAAATATTCCAGCATACGTCTTTTTACTATGATAGCCTCGAAGTTCGAGTTTAATTAATGCACTAAATACGAACTGAATCATCAGATATTCCCCATTCCCAGTTCAACTCACAATTGCATATATCTGTAGGGTTGTTCAGTAAAATTAATGACATATTGCTAATGCAACATTTTACCAGTACGTCTTTTTTCCAGTCCTTATAGCAATGTGTTATCTGTTTCAAATTTTAGTTCAAAAATAACTACAGTTCTACCATGGCAAAAGCAACCTTGGCTGGCATTCTACCAAAACACTTAGAATCACCCAAATGGGGTGCCAAGGGGTAAGGTGTTACATGAGAGTTTGCTCTTCGCTAGAATGAGGGAATTTACTACTGAAGGAAGGAGTCTCCGTATTATCGGATGCTTTTGTCATCGATTACCTTTCATGCATATGTTTCATATAATAAGAAATAAACGTGAAGATTCGCATTGATCTGAAAAACAAGAATACTGAATTTTTTTTTTCATAATTTATGAATTTTACATGATCAGAAGTTGACTTAACATGACATTCGCTAATGTGATCTTTTACAAAAGAACTTCTACGGTTCTTCCCCCCTCTTCCAAGATGTATACGGCCCGGCAGAAACAATCTAACACTTTAAACAGTTGGTAGCTCGCACGGCCACGTAAATCTAAAACCGAGTACAAGAACAGTGAAAGCAGGATGCCATTTTAGTTACAATTGAGCGTTAGACCACGAAGCATCGCGATTTTGCGAGTGAAGCGCATTTCAAAAGTGGTGACAATGTGGTAGTTACGCAGCGGAAGTTTGGACAGCAATTCAACATTGAGAGACATGGAAGAGTACCAAAACGGCACACATTTAGGAGGTGGATTGACAAGTTTTTGTGCTACCGCAAGTGCCACGAATAAGAAACTACTGACAAAGCTGAGGACAGTGCGGACATCAGAAAACACTGAGAGGGTACTGAATGCTATTGACAGAAATCATACGCGTCCAGTACGCAAACGTGCTGCAATTCCATACTTGTTAGACAGCCGAATGGGCTTCATTCTCTACAGCGATTTAAGTTACATCCGTACAAAATGCAGGTGACCCATAAGTTACCCGAATGAGATTATGCCTCCTGGAAACAATTCAGTGCAGTACGCCGGACAAGGCACACTCTGAACGGACAGGCTATGTGAACAAACAAAATATGCAATACTGGAGTAACGTGAATCCACAGGAGCTTCACGATAATATACTCTATAGTCAAAACATCAAGGTTTGCTGCAGTGTTTCGGCTTCCAGGGTTTTTGGACTTACTTTTTTCGGATCATCAAGGAAACACGATCACCATCATTATGAACATTACAGAGGCCTACTTAAGACTTTACTGAGTCCTGGATTACAGAGATAGGGCACTGATTTGTCTTCAGTTTATTTTCAGCAAGGAGGGGCAACTACGCATACCGCTCCAGACACGATGGCAACGTTACGCACGCTGTTCACGGGCAGAATCATCTCAAGTTTTGGGGACATACCACGGTCAGCCACATCCCTCGATCTAAATGCTTATGATTTCTTTCTGTGTGGGTACTTCAAGAGCCGAGTGTTTGCATCATGTGTCCCCAACTTAAAACATCTGAAATGTCGCATCAGTGAAGAGGTCAAGGCAATTCCACGTGATATGCTGGAGCAAGTAACGGATAGTTTCGGTTGTTGACTCCGTCAGTGCATCACAAAGGATGGTGGTTATCTCACAGATGTGATTTTCAGAAAATAAACAAAACATAAACTGGCATTATACTATTTATCAATTACAACTCTCATCCTTCACATTAATAAGTAGTGTTACTGTAGGACCTTTAATAAAATGGTATATTGGTTCTGCTGAACTCTATATAATAATGCACATAGGCACAATGATTTTTGTGAAAAAAAATAATTATTTACTATAATTAATTAATTACAGTAATTTATGACCGTATATGTATCATAACTACTCATTGAGAATTTTTTTCAGTGTGTAAGGTACATACATTTTACTCAAAGATTAAGAAGATATATAATAATTATTAAATTTAATAAAATCATTTATTTATTTATTATCGTAAATTATTATAATTATTACATTAGAATACATTGAAATAATAGAATGAAAATTACACAATAAATTATAATTATTATTATACAACAGTTGTTTATTGCACTATATCATAAAATTATCTATGTATAGGAAAATTAAGTTTGAAAACGCTCGCATTTCTATCAATATGTAAGCAAACTTATAAATAAATAAAAGCATAAAATTAAACACAACGTAATCAAACAGTTAATTACAAATGAGGATCAGCACATAAATTTTAGATTATTTAAAAGTAATTTTTTACCTCCTTTTTCTGTTCTTTGAACTGAGCGAAAGTAAAAAAGGAAAAAATCCCTACTACATGAATCATGTCCAACCTATTTCGTGAATACATTAGTGCGAATGGGCACATAAGTGTTTGTGATTATGGTCGTGGCTGCCGCAGTTAAATCATACTGCTTATTATCACACAAACTGTATTATTAAACGGGTACACGTAACTCGGGAACTGCGATTTGGTCATGCATTGTCTAAAGCTTCTCTACAGAAATTTAAAATTCCATTAATTTACGAATAAAATGTGACACATGATTGCCTGTCACGTAAAAATTCGAGCTTAATATCGTGTCATGTATCTGGCTGCGGTGAGCCAATCAGCTGCCTGCCTCGCAGTAAGATTCCAGCAAGTGAGACAGACGAGAGTTGTCTGGTGAAAGCGTGGTAGGGCGTTTACGCCTGAGTTTGGAGTTTCGGTTTTAGCCAGCATGGCTGATTTCATTTGTAAGGTATTGAACACCTGTGTTTCTTCCGAGTTATTTTCCTTAATCATAGAATAATGTCAACTTCATGTAAATATTGTATATAAAAGCCGTGCTTTTATAATAAAGGATTAACTTTTCCAATAACGTATTGAGTCCCGTCTCTGCCATCCCGACAGGCATGACATATCGTTTATATGCCGATCAACATTAAGGGGAGACATATCAAATTTACGCTTAAAGTAACTTTAAAATAAGTGCGAAGAATCAAAAATTAATCTAGCATTTTTTTAATTTATTTTAGGAACTTGATTTAGCTACTACAAACAGAATGTCTGTTTAGGCCTTTTCTTATGTTTTATTACAATTTAGAAGCCTTTGATTAACTTTCGATTTCAAAATTTTGCAAACTGTTCTGTTCAGTTTCATAAATTTTGGAAAAAAAAGCCAATGTATACGAAATGGAATTCCACATTTTAAATTTCATACAGAAACCCACCCTCGAGTTCGTTTTTCCACTAACGAATTAAATTCGTAACCATAATTACTGTTCTGAGTTTACTACAATTTCATGTTGATCACGAACACCTTCTATTGGGGTTGCAGATAATTAAAAAGTACTATAACTTTTTCTGGATCCCCAACATAGGTATTTAACAGCTAATTTTAACTAATATTCTTTTTGAATATACAGAACCAACAGTACTCTACTTTGGTAGACGGACGCACGAGGTTTGCGTGATTTTTTGGCAAAATTGTTGGCGCTGTTTTTACAATCGCCTGTTGCAAAATATTCAAAACTTTAAAAACATGTAATATCGTTGAAAAGAATGCATTAATTTTTTGTTGAAAACGTCATTTTTCAAGATGGCAGATGACTGTACATAAATACATTTACTATGAATATAAAATACTAAAGGTAAGGTTAAATTATTACTTTTATAGCGAAGAAATAGAATAAAAACTCTGCTTTAAAAACATCACGACAACGTTTAATAAGATTAACATATTACTTGAACTGAAACACTTCAGAATAAAATAATTTAATATAATATAGTTATTTAAGTGTAAAACATTTGTGACAATAAAAATTAACACAGAAATTGTTCAAAATAATGTATTAATTTTTCCTACAAAATGAAATATACATATATAAAATAATAGAATATAATAATAAACACGTTTGCCTTTTTCTCAGTGTCTATTAGCTTTTAAGCATATATTGTTAAGTATCACCATAAAAAAAATCAGTATCATAATTTAGATTTCAATGAAAAAAATTTTAAAAACAAAAAGGCGAGAGCAAGAATAAAATAATTAAAAATCTTTATAAATAGATAAAACAATTTATAGTCAAATTAATGGGTCATGTAGATTAAAAAAATTAAAAATTTGGAAAATAAAAAAAAAATTGTTTCCAATAATAGAAAAGCTTTTAAGATTCCGAAGATCCTTTAACCACCTCTCTCTGAACTATATGCCAAGCAGCCTACTTTTATATCTCAAACAATTTTGAAAAATTTAGCATAAGAATGCTCGTTCAATGAAGAGCAAATTTTCCTACACAAATACCAGGCTATGTATTCTTCAGTCTTATCGGCGATTGTAAACCAGCAAAGAGTTTTCAAGTCATGCCATTGTCTTTCAACTGTATTTGTGTGAGCTGTGGTCTCAGGATCTACAAAATAGAGCAAATGGTTAACTTGCAAGTGATTAAAACCTTTTTCGCTCGAATGATCATAAAACTTTCCAGCAATCTGAAATAATCTGGGTATTCCCCT
>KK122393.1:696213-722050 GCA_000611955.2 Stegodyphus mimosarum
TGGTGATCCCCCCCCCCCCCCCAAAAACCACTGCCCTTTGACTAATCGACCTCTATTATACTTTCTTTTCCTAGTTTTAGATTCGTCAATCTCCACAATTTTCCTTGCCCCCCTCCAATCTTTTCCACTTTAGTTTCTACAGAATTCACTAAAACTTTGGTTACTAACTGCGCCAGTCGGCTACAGCCTCTGAAAAAATGCCCAGCTCATTTTGAATTCTATCAGAAGACGAACCCATGAATATTTTGTACAGCAGAGTTGAAATAACAGGAAGTTTTAGATTCGTCAATCTCCACAATTTTCCTTGCCCCCCTCCAATCTTTTCCACTTTAGTTTCTACAGAATTCACTAAAACTTTGGTTACTAACTGCGCCAGTCGGCTACAGCCTCTGAAAAAATGCCCAGCTCATTTTGAATTCTATCAGAAGACGAACCCATGAATATTTTGTACAGCAGAGTTGAAATAACAGGAACTGAAAGTTTACTGGCGATAAAAAAAGGGAGAATGTCATACTTTTTCCCACCAGTTATTTCTTCCACCGTGACCACAATAAAATATGTGACCGTCCTCAGAATCAGCCATTTTAACAAGCCACATCTGTGATCCGCATCTCTAGCACTTCATTGATAAAGCAATTAGTGAGGTTTCCTCTAAAAATTTAAAATAATGTCCTCTGACTCTTGCAACAATTTATAAATAAACCTCTGATTTGGAAAGCCAGGTTGGCCAAAATAACATCTCAAAGGAGAATTGTTAGATTCTGATACCAATAATGACATTCATGGGTAAAACTGAAGAAGACATTGCTATCCAAATAGCAAATAAAATCCAGAATAGAACAAACTGTAAAACCTGCACGTATGGTAACGGAATAAAATTTCTAAAATAGTGCAGTAATGCATGACTATCCTGTAACCAATCAGCAAGAAACTAAAGTAAACAATTAAAAGCAATCACAAGCAGATCACGTCAAACGGTATGACGCTCCACTGCTAATATTGATTACATAATTCACAGCATTAAAATCACTTAAATAATTATAAATAACACACACTCTTTAAATCATATAAATAATCATACATAATAAAATCAGTTTTTCGAATAAAAATGCAAAATTAAATCTTATTTTAATATTTAGCAGCCATAAATAATACTTAAAACACAAGATTTATACATATTAACCCTTTGACTACTAATGGGACATATAGGTCCCACTAAAAGTTTAAAATTTACTGCTGGGTTAAAAAGTTCTTAGAATCATCTCCTGAATGTTGGGGATCATCTTTCAGTACTGGAAAATCAAGACGTCGTCGTGTTTGTTGTACAAAAATGAACAGAGAAAAGAACAAATATGTGTTGCCCAGTATGTAAATGCTGGGTTATACTGGGCAACTCATCTTTGTTCCTTTTTCTCCGCTCCAAAAAACAAATATGAGCTGCCCAGTATGTAATGCTGGGTTATGCAAAGAATGCTTTATCCTGTGCCTGATGTAAAATTTATTTCATATAATAAAATTTTCCAGAATAATAGATGTGCTTATAGCAAGTTGATTGCCTCGTGTAGGACATATGTATCCCACCGTTAATCTACGACTGGGACATATGTGTCCCAGCCTTTGGCTTGAAAACCCTTTGTCAAAAAAAAAAAACCCCAAATGCTAAATTTACCTCATTTATGATATATTTTGTTCACTTGGATAGAAAACGTGGAAATTTTTTTAATTCGTACTCAAAGAGTTAAAATGCAGAATTCATAAATATTAAAACACACTAAACACTAGTTTTAAAATAAAATGACGTCATTGATTACATCACCTACAGCATACAATTATTTAAAATAAATAATAAAATAAATATTCCTATAAAACTAAACAATTAAATCGACTTTTTTTATATTTAACAGCCATAAATAATATTTTAACACAAAGTTTACACATATTAAATGCATTATTTTAAAAATTAAATTACTTTAAACGCTACAGCGCTCAAACTGTGGGTTACCATAAGTCGTATAGATCATAATCTATTGACAAACTTTTTTTCGCCCCCCCAAAAAACCCATACTAAGCTAGCACCGAAGCAGCATGTTTCTGTTTCAAGTACTCAAATTTATACCTGCTTCAATTTTATACTTTTCTTACAAGAGGAACAGATCACTTTGGATTTAATCCTTTACACTCAAGCCCTTTTTCGCTCGAGCGAACCAGCAACTCGAGACTAGAACTAAGACCAAAAGCTATGCATGATGCTGTGGAGTTTTGCCCAGGTATAAATTGTGCACTTAGCGGCACTTTGTTTTCTCTGCAAAGTACCCATTCTGAACTGCTTGTATCTTCCACAGTTTAACTTTCTCTTATCTATAATTCTAATTTTTCATCGTCTCGCACCTCATACTTCTTCACTGGATTCGTTCGTTTCTTAGCGTAATCCAATGGAAATCGATGTAATTTCTTTGCTCGATGTCGAAAACTCGAATTCGTCTGAACTTGATCCATATTTTTAGGGCTCGGAAACTTTTCAACCACTATGCTCACTACCAACATTGTTTCAAGCTGAGACTAACTAAAGTAAGCTAAGATTTGGCTAAGCAAGCCAAGCCCCATAGTGGTGCCTCTCGATGGGATGCTTCAAACCTCCAGAGCGCCGTGCCGGCGCCACTCATGTGGACGCTTCAAATCACTCAGGCGCCATAGCGGCACCTCTCGAGTGCAAAGGATTGATAATTTCACAGACTTTATGGAATCTTAAAAAGCAATACATCTGGGAAGCACAGTGTGCATGCTCCTTTCAGAAATAAAGAAGAAAAGTCTAAAGTTCTAAGTTTAACTTACATGTTACTTCAGCTTTCCACAAAGAAATCCACCAGACATATATTCTATTGTTTTAGTGCAATACATTTTCTGTAACTCAATCACAGTCTTTTTAAATAATAAACAATTTCCAACACAAATATCGTGGACGTTTGCCTACATCTGAAACTATACTACAGAACTCAAAGTTTTCTACAGGCAGAAAGGCAGAGTGCAAAACAAGACATCTAACTACTTTTTCTTTGTCTATTTCGAACTGAAACCGCGTAGAACTTCGAGTGCACAGTGTATTTTGTAAACGCTGTAAAATGTGCTTGTAACATTTATTGCTTTATTAAATGCTTTCAAAATATCAGATTTTGTTGTGAATTCGGATGAATCTTCGATTTTGGCCACTTACCAAGATGATGTTCGCCATCAAAGAATTCACTTACTGAAAACGGAACCAAAAGTTCACGGTGACTACTCTCCGTTTCTTTACTGAACACTTTTGGAAAACAAATTTTATAAAAATGAAATACTTTTCAAGTATTTTATATTTATTTGCTACTGAAATTCCTGAGAGCTAAACACATCTACATATAAACCTGTTATATGTTCAATTTACAGTACCCTACTTAAATAGCTATTTTATGAACCTAAGTGCAGTATAAATCAAATTATACTTGTATAAATACCCAACGAAACCCTATTTAAAATAGAAAATTAAAATTAACATAGGGTTAACTGATATATAAATGTGTGAAAACCTGTGGTCCAAATAATCTTTTTAGTTAAATTTAGGCTTTCGCATAACTGCAAGATACTATTTGCCTGTAATAAGCTACACTCATATATGCAGAATATAACTAATCAGTAATAAACAAAAAAATTATATTTTTCAATTTAAGAAAGAATTTATAAATAAAAGATTAATTTCTTTAACTTGGTGACTATGTGTTTCAATATACATTATCAGACTTAATTTCTAAAAATGATGTACTCAAAGAGAATTTTGAAGATTTGCACATGTTATTTTCAGGTCTCAGGTGATAAAATTGCAAGTGCCTATTCAACTAAAAAATGAATAGAATTATTATTGTTGTTTACACTAGTTGGTTTATCAACTAAGGCAAAACCCACAAGGGCAAACTGCTGAAAGAAATGACAGCTTCATGAAAAACTTTCTACGGAAAACTTAGCATTTCAAAACATACCAGGATTTCTACTTTGAATTAATAGCATTCAATGACTTCATCCATTTGACACTGATGAGAAGGATAAACAGGAGTCTATTGCAAAGAGCATTCATGGTTAGGCAGATTAGCTGAATTTTTGGATTCTACTACCTATTACAAGCTTTGTATTAAGGGCATATTTAACTTATTTCTGGTCCTTTAAAATAACATGTATTTAGATCGCATTTACATGAAGTTAAAATTTGCATTAGAAGCGTACAGGTATGTATGCAGTAAACTCAGTATGCAGGTAAGACTTGCCAATGCATTAGGTAGCAAGCTACACACCAACAAGGGTAAATATTTGTTTCAGTTGCTAGTTATCTATTTTTATTAGTTTATCATTTTATATTTTTATCAGTATTTTTCATTATGGACCTGCCACACTTTTTGCACATGTGCATGTATGTACTGTCCCACATTTTGGCAGGTTTTTTTATTTGTAAACAATTTCTAGTTATAAGAATAGTTTATAGATAGCAACATATTAGACACGCACACACACACACAAATGGCACTATCATTGAGTCTCAGTGTGTATTTAGCTTTCACATGCAACAAACAGAGCAGGAGGTGCATAACAGAAAAATGCCTATCAATCACTCACTACAAGATAGTATGGAAAAAGTAGTTCATTCTTACAAAAACGCTGGGCTGAAATGCTATACATGTTCTTTGCATTCAAAAGCTTAATTCATAATTTATAGGCCGTAAGTTGTTACTTTTAAAAAATAATGGGATACGGAACGGGACTTACTCGGATTAAATTCTTCTTTTCAATTATGATGCATTATAAACAATATAATATGAAGAAATGTTTTGCTCATTATGCAATAAATTTATCTACTTAATTCATTTGACTTTATTCAATTACTGACATCCTTAACTTAGCTTTTAAAAATGCTGTTACACGACACACTGTCAGTGCTGACACTAGTCTTTTAGCAATCTGGTGTAGTTTCTAAATTCTGCCATTTAGTTACCTCCCTAAATTTAAAAAAATCTGACATTCTGTGTGACCATGCCAGTCACACTAGCTCTAGAACCAACCCCAGGTATAGAAACAAACAGCCCTGAGATGACTCTTTAACATTTTATAAGATTAAGATTTTATAAGTGGTTGCAACAAGTACATACATATTTAAACTTTAAGAAAAATTGCCTAATTACAGAGATAAATTATTTCAACTTTTCACATTTTCAAATGTGCATAAAAATTTACATAAAGTATCATATTTTTAGAAAATTATTAATACATTCTGGATAGAAAATTCAGTCTGCAGTTCGAAATGATTTTAATCAGCAAAACCTAACAGAACATGACTATCAATGATGTTCAATGCAATATTTGTATTTAGGAAAAAAACTGGTACATTTAAAAAAAGTCAATAACACTGTGAGAGATTTCATTGTACTTAATAATTAGATTAATAAGCTGAACAAATACTCAGTGGTTGACTATTAAATACTGGTAATAGAATCATCTAGGTTTTTCATTCCTAAAATCCAAAAATATGACTTTCTCGATTCTGAATTTTAGTATGAAAATGGGTCAGTTCACCTTATACAATATCCATGATAATACACCTTTTTCACCCTTATAAATTACCCACACTTGCATCAGAATTGACAGCTTGATACACAAGGTTAACTTGAGGAAACTCGGTAAAAAGAGAATTAAATTTTACCTAACCAGCAATTAACTCATACAACTATATTTGCACTCCCTGGATATGTGGTGATGTTCACTTTTAATATTAATCGAAAAAAGATTATAAATCAACATAGCATAAGTATTTGCACTACATACTGCTTAAAAACTTCCAATAAGTATTTCAAAAGCCATATTAAAAAAAAAAAAAGATTTTAGCAAATAACATTTATTTCATTTCACATACTATTTTATAATTTTATGTACTCTACATAATCAAAATTAACAGCTAGCTTTTTCCAGAAATGATGATCTTAATTTCTTCACCATTAACGAACCTGGTAATTTAAAAACATCTTATTACTTGGAAAATATTTTTAATACTCGTGAACTGGATAAGAAATTTAACAAGGCAACATGAAAGAATGCATTTTTTTAACACTATCTGAGAAAAATCAGATGTTCGAGTATAATTATTCCGACTTCTATGTTTCAGAGACCATTACTTGACTTTAAGATTACAATTGTAATGATCAACACAATGCCAAACTGTCAGTTTTACAATTGTAATGACGTCCTGATATACATATTGGAAGGAAGATAGGAAATTCACAGGAATTTTTTTATGATTGTGACAAAGTTATCTGAAATATGCTTTGTCATTAAAGCTTCTTTAAAATTCATTAAATATTATCTAGTCTTAAAAGAGGTTGGCATGTTGTAGTCGGCAATAAAGTTTTACTCATTTTAAAACCAATGTTGTGCAGATTAAATTATACATGCAGCTTTTTATATCCAACCATATTGTCACAATGTAAAACGAAAATCTATTTAAGATGATTTAGAAAAAAATGAAAAATAGTCATCTTTGTTATGTTACTTAAAGTGATATTTCAATAATTTTTTTTTGTTAATTCTACTGTTATTTCACGTAATTTTCTGAACATGAATCTCTTTCTTTCCAGACCCTATGGCTTGCCGGATTTGTTGTCAACATAACATGTGGGATTTAACTGCAGACACCTGATATCAAAAGTCAGTTAAAAATAATTTCTTAAAAAGTTTGAGAAAAATGCAGTTTCCTCACTGCCTTCCCTGTATAACCCAGAGCATGTGCATCAAAAGCTTGAAAAAGTGTTCCAGTACCTAGGACCTCAGCCTTTCTTAACTACACCTGGTATTCATGAAATTGTGCTATTTACCAATTTTTTAACTTGTGAAGTAATTCATTCTAAAGAGAAATGCCCTAGAAAGAACCTACAAGAAAAGTAAATAATCCTACAAATAATTCTGGTTCACATACTTTTAGTGAAATTTTTGCATAATATTTTGGACAACATTAAGAAATCCAAATTACTTCTGCGGCATTTTTACAGATACGTTGTCTTGCATTTTCAGAAAAGCATCAGATCTAAGAATACATAAAATACTAAATTTGCAACAAGCACTTCAGAACTATACTGCATGTTCTGATTCCTCAAAAATATTGCTAAATTATAACATATGACATCCTTTTCTTTTAGGTACAACCAAGTGTATTAGCTAAAACAATCACCTTAGAACACCTTTTACCAATCAACAACTTCTGGAGCTGAAGAACCAATTTCACATGAACAAGTACCTTTCAAGCCCCAAAAGGTTCAAAGTTGCTACTAACCTTATGCTCACTAAAACCCAGGTAGGTTTGAACTTTTGTAACTATTATTTCTAGTACTGCCTTTTCGCTTTTCCTAAAATTAAGCCCAGATATATTTTTACACACAAAATTTAAATGAATACCTAAAAATGTCATAATTATAGCTTTTTGTCTGCTATGTATCCCGATTTTGCTTCATGTTAATATACTTATTGATTTAAAAAAGTCACTAACAACACTCGATTACATTAAATGACAGTAGCCATGTCATCACTTTATACCAGTTCTTCACATTTTATATTAAAGAAATAAGGATACCTGCAAAACCTTTTTGGAATAAAATACCTAAATGGTCATCCAGAGTCTACTGTTTCATGTTACTTCACAACTGGTCATCAGTAATCATTGCTTGTGGTAGGTATAGAAAATACTGATCTTAGTGTGTTCCTCTTTGCTTACAAATTTGTAATTCTAATTATTTATACTTCATCCCACTAGCCCTTTCATATATTCACTGCTATAAACTGTAAGCAAGAATTACTGTTCTACACTTACACTCAGCTTCAATGCACAGCAGTGAAAATACATTATTATAGCAATATTTTAGTTTAAAACAGAAAAATAAACTTTTTTTAAAAGTATTTTAAATATTCATGTATAAAGTCCGAAGCATGAAACTGTCATTAAAGGAGATGTTTATATATATATTACCACCATAAAAGATATCTACTTTCCTTCATTTCTTCTCTAAGTTTGCTATGAGGTAAATCAAAAGTGTTTTATGAACTATTAAAGAAAAAATAACAGACTATCTGGAATTTGAGTGCAAAACTGAAATCTTTAAATTGCCAAGACAATACAAATAAATTTACTAATATAGAGAGTTTTTACAACGTCTGAATGATTTTATATCAATGAGAGGTCTTAGATGACAATGCTGTGACAGATTTTATTTTAGGAGGAAATTATAAATCTATATTATTTTGCAATGAAAACACATTAAATTTTTTAAGAAATTTATTTTTAATGAAACAAAAACTATATACATGCACATAAACTTATAAAAATATACTGGCACTTTTCATAAAGTTTTATAAAGATTTGTAATAAACTCGTAATGCTTTCAACATTTGATCCAGTGCTTCTAAAATCAACACCTGGCCTAATATACAAAATTGAGATAAGCCACTTAACATTAGAGCACTGAATTCCATTCATCTTTCAGGGTTTTTAAAAGAAATATATAACATTTTGTACCAAAATTTAATTTTAAATAATAAAGGTTTAAAAATTAAACACATTCTTAAAATGAAATTAAGTTATGAATCTAGTTCCTAATTAAAAATAGCAAAATTTGCTTCACACCGTAATATAGACAGATATCTCAAATTAATTTCATTTTATCTTCTTAATTACTGGTTTGACTGCATTTGCAAATTGAACTTGTAATCATAGGCATCATACTCCAAAACTTTCGCTTCTTCATTTTTTAGTCCTTTCATGAATGAAGAATTCATATCCAGTTCTGACCAGTGTTCGAGAAGAAATCTGATTCAGCCCTTTCCTTAGTTTTGGCACTTTCTTTTCTTTAGTCATTTTCATTTCTCCTACCTACAGTAGAAGGAAGTCTAATAATAATGAAAGATTTCGAATCCGATTTTAGATATATACACATTTTGACTACTTTAATTCTGCCATTATATCTTTAAAATTTATTACAGAAAGTCATCAGTGGATTTTGGAAAGAAGAAAAATTAACAAGAAAAAATGTAACTTTTATTTATTGAAATGCCAGGACATGTGAATTTTATTAGAACTGAAGCTTCATCAGTTTGGTTAAATGGTAAACAGCATAAACGCATAGAAAAAAGTATTATCAGAGTACGTTCAGGAATCATATGTGAACTGGAGGAAACAGATTTAGTGAGACAAAACATGCTAAATTGATACAAGAGTATGCTTTACTGAAATTGAAAAAAAAAAAAAAAAAAAATTCAAGAACCAGTATAAATATAGTGACTGACAAAGTGGATTTATTAGAAACTGTAGATGGTGTGCAGATGAAAAGAATCTGTAAATCTACCTTTCACAGTAAAAAATCCCATGAAAAAGCATAAAATACATTAAATAATTAGAACTGTATTTTCTCACTGCAAAACCATCAAACAGAAGAGAAAAGCTTTTTAAAAAAAATTCAAGAAATGTTTAACTTCATGCAATAGCATTCATGTGTATTTATAACAAAAGAATTATGAATTACTGATATTTTAATATATGAATCTAAGTGCTAAAGAAAATTTTACGACACAGAAATTGACTGCACTTGATAGTGACAGAGAGGGACAAAATAATATGACATACATAAGCAACATTGTTTGCTTTTACAGTTAACTTCACAGAAAACAAAACATGACTTTAACAAATATTTAATAATGCTAGAATAAGCATGAATACATATAATGCAATAATGTTTAACTATTATGCCAACACAAGCATCATAATAAAATTACAAAGATGATCCAGATGAAAACAGAATCTTGAATATCCTAAAATACGTTTCTTCTGCTCAGTTTTAAGAATATGATTCATTTTAGATTTGTTTAATATTTTTTAACTTTAAAGCCTTTTTACATGTTTCTATATTAATTGTCTATTCTCAATCATTATATAACAAAATTTCTACATAAAGATAAACAATACATAGAAAAACATTTCACTTTTGAAAATTTAAGTTCAGGCTCATTTACAAATACCAAAAAACACAGAAATAGTTAGCTTAACCATATGATGTATCACTGTCACTTTGGTTTCCAACAGCAGGCAAACGCTACAGATTTTTAAGATACTAATAACTTTTTATATATTATGCTGAATAATTCTGTAATAAATTAAGAATGCAGTTGAAGTTTATACCTGCATAGCAAATAGATCCCTTATCTTCTGTGAATCTCAACCATAAGAGTTCATACTACTGTATAAAAAATGTTCTCAACACTTATCCCAAGCAGATCCCTGCAGAGTATCTGTTTAATCTGGAACTCAGCCACAACTGTCACTGGACATTCCCAGAATATCAGCTGTGCTGTACAGATAATTTCCTCACTCACTTAGCTCTTCACATGGCACTGTCTTTTTTTCATCCTTTAACTGAATGCCAATGTAACAGGGTAAGAGCTTCAGCCATTATATGTTTGAAAGCTCTGAAGAGGCTGCGTTCTACTTGAAACAGCACATACCAACAAATTGATCAGCATGGACTAACAATAAACTATGTAACTGCGCAGTGTTTTCAAAATAGAAAATACAAATTGCATGCTTTAGTAGCATCCCACATTAAACCTGTTCCTAATTCTGATAAACTAATGTCTCAACAGACCTCTCTTCAATAAGGCACTGCACAGCTCATATTCAATATTGCATACTTTCATATACCTGTATAACTGCTGTTATAACCATATACAGCTACACTGTTTTAGTTCGAACAGCTTAATTTAGCACTTTCATAATCTTTCTTATACATGCTTACAAAGTATATTTGATGTTTGAAACATATCTACATTTCCAAACTTAGATCTAATTAATTCCTTATTTTTTTTATCTTTGCTTGTACGCATATTTTTGTGAGATTTATGCATTCCGCATTTATTATCTGCATCATTATGCATTTTTTATCAATATTACATCAACAATTTGCAGTAACATTACTCAATGAGAATGAAACATTTAAAACCTCAAATACAGCAAATTCTAACATGAGATTCCAGGATTCAAATCTGTCAAATATTAACCTCAAAAACCATTTTAAATGTGTTAACTCAAAACTTAACTTTTGGAAAGATCAGTTTTATTAAAGTCTACTTAAAATATTCATTTAAAAAACTCTTGCAATTTGAATATCTTGATCACAAATACAGAAGTTTAGACAGTGTTAAATGTAATATTGAAAGCTAAACACTGAAAGCCATGCTGCAAACATCCTTTTAAACTCTTGAAATAAAAACAATTTTAATATTTTTTTATTTTCTGGAAAGAGTCCAGTATCCCACATTCACCGTTTCTGTTAACTTTTCAAATAATCCTCCTCCCCCTTATACTTGGTGTGATTTAAAAAGAATCTGAAAAATTGTAAAATATTTAAAATCTCAAATGACATTGAAAATATTAATCTCGAGATTCAAAAGTTTTATTTATGTTCTTCATTTTATTGCGATATAAATTTCCACAATTATTTTTGCAAACGTTAAGATTTTCATAAACTTATGCATAAAATCTGCGTATTTAATTTTTTGTACTTTTTAATTTTTATTATAATTACTGAATAAATTTTCATACCTAAAAAATTTGATACTTGACATATTTTTCCAGTGACTGTTTCTGATGAACAAAAATTGTCACCAAAGAGTGCGATATTGCATCAATATTGGTGACATCACAAAACTTGTAAGACCTTCGTCTTGATTTTACATAACTTTAATTTTCAATAAGCAAGTTTATCTACTGATTATTTAACTCAGTGATTCTTAACCTTTTTCTCAGGTTACACAAAGAAAAGATAAGTTTAAAAGTTTCTTACTTAACTATAATACACTGTGTAAAATAGTTTATGATAATAATTTTGAATGTAAAATAAAAAAAATATGTAGTACAAACACAGCAGTGGGTTTATTAAGGGATTAATTACAAGTTAATAATAAGAACACTTTTAATGAGAAATTTGAGCTTGATGTTTGATAATTTCATTTATATTTGTTCATAAAAATGACAATGCTACTCTCATTCTACATTTAACAGTCATGATCTTTTATTCGCTTTTATGTTGGTTAACACTGAACATTCAAATTCACACAAATAAGATGTAGAAAACCGTAATAATATTTTTAAAGCTTTTTTGGCAATCATGGGATAATCGCATCTATTGTTAATCCAAAATGAATTGATTCTTTTGAATATTTTAAAATTAAGTCTCGATTATTAGAAAGCAAAATTAGTTCTTCCTCTTTATTCAAAGTTAATTCAAATACAGAAGTATTCATTATGACAAATGGGCTATGAACCCCATCAAATTTTTTTATATCGAAATTTGGGAAATAATGAATTAATTCTATCCTCTAATGTTGTCAAATGGTCAATAACAATTTTATGAATAGTTTTATTAAAATCTTTTGGGACTGATTCAAACTTTTCCAAATTGCCTTCCTGAGCATTATTCTTCCATAAAGTTGTTTCCTGGAATCACACCAGTTTATATGCTGAGTTTAATATTTTCTTTCGGCCCTTGCATACTTGAATTTATGTTATGAAAATAACAAAAATGTCTGATAAGTAAGCTAATCTCCCATCTGCACCAATCGGAACTTCTCAATTTAAATTATATACTGAACATGCGCGAAAATGCTCCGAATTGCGTTCTCCTCCAGAGCACCAAAATCGGCTTGGATACTACAACTGGCACACTTATTACTGTCTTAAAAACCACAACTGGCACACTTATTACTGTCTTAAAAACCGAATTTCGCCAATTCTCATGTGTACCACATACTAAGATTAAACCGATTATAATTTTTACTATATACATTTCTAAAATTTGGCAGCACATTTTAAGAATTTGGCAGCATAGAAAAATGCTGTGGCACAGTGGTTGAGAATCACTGATCTAACTTAACATAATGTGACCTTTTTCCTCCAAATTTCTGACATAATGAGTGGTGTAAGATTTAGCTTATATCAGTTTTAAATATTTTTATATGTTATATCCATTACTTGCTTCTTATTTAACTAAATAATAAGTGACACTTTTTCCAGCAAACTTCTGTCGGAATGACTGACATGAATATGATGAGACCTCCACAGTTTTATAATTAACAAGGAAGTATATTAAGTACCAAAAATTTTAATAATCTTCCACGGTTGATTTCCTAAATTTAAATATGGTACAGGAAAATTTACATTATACTAACAACCGGTATCGGGCAGCATGGATTTAATTAGGACACAAGAAAAGTTCTTGACACAAACAATATGTATTTGTTTCCTTTCTGTGAAGTACCACAGTTTAAAGTAATTAATCAGCATTAGCATTACATACACAAAAATTAATGAACCAGCTCGATAATTTGTAACATTCAGATCTTCAATTCTACCCATCTAAAATATTAGTAAGTGCTTTAGGTTTTATCCTGTTTAAAATGGAATAAACCAATAAAAAATGTCAAATGGTGAATGAGACTAATTCAGAAAGTTGTGACAAAAATGAATTGCATAAAGACATCAAAGAAAACAGTGACTGAATTTACTGATTAAATCACACACTCAAAGAAACTAATGATATTAATGTACAAAGTAAATATCCATCAAATATCACACATGGTTTTAGAAAATATAAGCCAATAATTCACTATTTTATACATCAGCAATAAGGTATTCAAACAAATGTTAAGTTATTGAGGAAACATCCATTAGTGGCATACTGATGACTAGTTAAGCTGCCATGAAGGAATTAAATAATTACACAATTTAAAAAGCAATAAATGCACTCCTTACTAATTTGAAGCTTCTTCTCACACATGGTTTTAGAAAATATAAGCCAATAATTCACTATTTTATACATCAGCAATAAGGTATTCAAACAAATGTTAAGTTATTGAGGAAACATCCATTAGTGGCATACTGATGACTAGTTAAGCTGCCATGAAGGAATTAAATAATTACACAATTTAAAAAGCAATAAATGCACTCCTTACTAATTTGAAGCTTCTTCTTCACTTTAAGCATGGAAACTTATAATTTCCTATAAATAAATTTTAAAAAAAAATTTGTTTTTACACCTCCTTTTTGAAACTCCCGAGTTTTATCTTTAAAATCATTCTCGCTTTCCCCTTCCCCAATTTTTAAAGAATGAAACTACGAGGGTTGTTTTTTTTTCAACCTCCGATCGTACAGTATAATGGCCAGGCATACGGCAGGTGGTTGGTGTGCGTAGTAGGCGACTGCGCATCTCCCCCTCCACACGCTCTGTCAATGGCGAGTTCAACACACCATTTTCTGTTGAGTTGCAGTCACATAAACATGGCTGTCGCTATTGATTCTCCCGCTAAGTGTGAATTGCGAGCTGTTATTCGTTTCTTGCAGGCAGAAGGGAACAGTGCAGCGGAAATTCATCGAAGAATGAGTCGAGTGTATAGAGACAGCTTTATGAGTGATGGCGTTGTTCGTGAATGGTGTCGAAAGTTTAAAGATGGCCGAACTGATGTGCATGATGAAGGGGTCAACGACGCAAGTCTGTCGCTACAGACGACATTGTTCAATGAGTTGGCCAAGCGGTTAAGGAAAATCGAAGGTTCACCATAAGTGAATTATCGATGAAATTTCCGGAAGTTTCGAGATCTTCCCTGTACTCTATCGTTACTGAAAAGTTGCACTACAGAAAAGTTTGCACTCGCTGGGTCCCCCAGATGTTGACTGACGACCACAAAGCTCGCCGAATGGCTGCAGCGTTGGAGTTTCTTGACCGTTACAATACTGATGGAGAAGATTTTTTGAAAGCCATTGTGACAGGTGATGAGACATGGGTTCGATATGACATGCCTGAAACGAAACGACAATCACAATAATGGATGCACACAAATTCTCCAAAGACACCCACAAAATTCAAACGAACCTTCAACAACCGTAAGGTTATGGCAACTGTTTTTTGGGACCAAAAGGGAGTGTTGCTTGTGGAGTTTATGCAGCCTGGAACAACAATTAATGCAGATTCATATTGTGAAACTTTGCAATGCTTACGGAGAGCTATTCAAAACAAACGAAGAGACATGTTGACTTCTGGAATTGTTCTGATCCACGACAATGCCCGTCCTCACAGCGCTCGTGTAACCCAACGGCTTCTTCAGCAATTTCAGTGGGACATTTTCGAACACCCGCCATATAGTCCCGACTTAGCGCCGAGTGACTTTCATCTTTTCCCTGAACTGAAGCAGTAGCTTGGGGGGGGCAGCGCTTCCAAAATGATGTAGAGCTCAAAGAAACCGTCACAACTCACTTCCAATCACTAATTGGCGGGGACATTTTATGAAGAGGGTATTGCAAAGCTTGTTCACAGATATGGCAAATGCCTCAATCATCAAGGCGATTATGTAGAGAAATAACTTGTATTGTACATTACTTTTGGTAATAAAATCTTTTTTGTATATTCACCTGTCTTTTCTTTATAGCCCATCGGAGGTTGAAAAAAAATAGCCTACGTAGTTCTCCTCGGAGAATATACTGAAGTTATATCATTTCCACGGTTTTCTTTAAGAAACTTAAATTCTGACCCTTGAGTTTTAGCTATTTGTACCATTTTCTGTTCAAAATGGAAATACAAAAATACATGCTAGAAATATAAAATTCTTTTTTAACTGATTGCTTAACAGATAAAGGCACAGCTTTACTTGATAATTAAAATTTAGTGATGTGAGTTGTTAGATATTTTTATTTAAATGACATGCAAAATATTTGTATATTATTTTACCTTTTAAAATTTTTTAATGGTAAACTTTTTCCTTTCAGGTGTTCAGTTGGAACCTGATATTTTCAGATAGTAAGTGTTTTTTCATTTTTAGTATAAAAACCTGTAAATGCATTTATGCACTTTTATACAAATTTGTCTATATACGTAGAATAGACTTTTCCTTTTTCATAAATAGGAACTTTTTCATAATTTTGCACAAATAAGAAAAGGAAGTCAAATGAAAATTTTATCCTTAATGGCTCAAATTTCTTATTTCTAAAAGTTCCGATTTAAAGGCAAATCTGTTTTGTTTTTAATACCAAAGGATGTGATGTAAACTAAGGGAGAGGCATGCCAAAAATTTCAGGGTTGCAACTTTAGTTACTGATAATATGCTTGTAGCTACTTTGTTTTAAGAATGTAAAAAAAAAAAAGATCCATGAATGATACATGATATTTCTACATCAGGCATTCTCAACCTGTTTTTGACCCATGCACTCCTTTCATCACTGCTAGAAAATCATTCCCTTCTCCTTTCCAAAACTTGAGAAATAAATGTATATATAATGCTTTTTAACATGTTTTATAAATTGAACAACAAAGAGTGTAGAAAATGTTGATAAATACCGAAGCCTGAATAAAAGTAGTTATATTCATAAACTAAAACTAAATAGATAAATAAAAAGTTGAGTGCATTTTCACCCAGTTGAGAACACCTGTTCTACGTTATAGCACAGGCATCAGCAACCTTTGGCATGCACTACAGTGCTCAAAGGCACTCTACAAAGTTATCACAAAGATATATCGCCCTTTCTCTCCTCTCTGCACAAACCCACCTCATGCAATTTCTCACCTTTCATTTGGTTCATCACGCAGATGCATGAGTATTGAATATGATTTTAATCTACGCTCATCATATACTATAAGTTACTTTTAACTTCATAACACATTCTTAGTTTTATTGTGAAAACTTCTATTTTGTTTAATTATTGTGACAATTCATACTCACATATTTAATTAAATGTCCACTAAAAATGAAAGCCTGATGTTCCCGGTTTTCAAGACATTTTTGGACAAATGAATGTATATTCAAACATAAAAGCGATCTTGTTGTACGTGTGTTATGTTGCAAAGCATTGTATGTCGCACATAAAGTATGTGAAGACATTTTCAAACTAAACATCAGTCCATATTTCAGAATTCTGATGAGAAATTTGAAAAGAGCTGTGTCTTAAGATAAGAAACAAACTACATTTATTGTCAAGCAATTGGAACCAAACCTAATGTGACGAATGCAGTTTCATAATTCCTCATTGTGTAGTTGCAAAGCTATCACAGATGGTGAATATATTAAGACACATTTTTAAAAACTGTTGAAATATTGTTCAGTAATTTACCAAATCAAACAATATTACCACGAATTCAAGAAATATCGGTTTCTGAGCGAACTATTGAAAGACAAATCAATGAAATAGAAAATGTAATAACAAAACAGAATTCTGGCTTACAAGAAACTGTTGCATTTAGCATTGTTCTTAAGGAAAATACTGAAGTTTATGATGTTGTGCACCTTGTTTTGTTATTACGTTGTAACTGTATGTTGTTTATCTTTTATTTTAATAAATATATTTAAAAGATACATAATATATGTATAATTTAAATTTTTTATTTATATTGATGGAATAGTTTTATTTTACGTTAATAAATATCTTTAAATGATGTATAATCAATACATAACAAAACTCTAAATCTGTATGCTTGACCTCTATTCCCTAACTCTGCATGCATTGCTACGGGAATTGTTTCAAATATTTCTTACTATGCAGCACACTCAATCATATTGGTAGATTGGTTTGGCACACCACAGCTACAAGCGCACCAACTTCTGTTACAGCAACTTTAACAAGAAATGGGAAAAGGCATGTTTCAGATTTCACAAGAAGCCGACATTTACAAATACATATAAGCAATTAATTCAGTGTTCTACAGTTACAGATCTGCACATGTGCAATTACTTTATACTCCTTAAACTACGCCTTTGAGATTTTAAACTCCGGACCTTCCGATTGCCAGCTGAACATATTCACAGTTACGACATGAATGCACATGGTAATGAGAGAGAAAATACCTTATAAACTTTTGATCTTGATGGATGCCATGTACTTGCTGACTCTACTCGAGATAAAATAAAATCTAGATATCAGTTCTGTTTAAAGCAATCATATTTCTTTGCTTGAATAATGGAATAGGAATTTTATTAGTAGACAGTGAAGGAAATGCAGATTTTAACACTTGAGGAGTGATGGACTTAATATGCTATCTTTCCATGATTTTGTTTACATCACATCACAGAAATTCTGTACCAGCTGAACTAAGGAATGGTTAACTATTTGTATTATTAGAAAGAAATTATGATGAACTGATATTTACACTGTTCCATGTTTTTCCTACATTCATACTTTGATCTTGGGAGAATTTCAAGAAAATCATAATTATTCAAATATACATGCATTTACATTAAAGTAAATATTTTATTATATGACTTACAAAAAGTACTCAGTTCATGCCAAACTTAGCTTTTATAATTACGGCTATAATTGGATGCTGACTTACAAAAAGTACTCAGTTCATGCCAAAATTAGCTTTTATAATTACTGCTATAATAATTGGATACTCCTAATTTTTGACCAAGAACTGTAGAAAGTGATGACATTTTCCATTCCCTTTAATATGCATTATGCTAGAACAAAACTATTATTGGTTCATACTTGCCATGTTTCATCATTTGTGTATGTATAAGTTTAAATACAGGATGCCCAGCAGTAATACCAAACTCATATCACCTTCCCAGGGACTAAAGGTGTGCTCACACAGCTATGCTGGCGATATAAATCGGAGAATAAAATGCATGTTGCCAGTGAAAAAGTTTTCCAAATGACGATGTGAGCGAAGTCTGCATTTAGCCAATAGAATTATCGAGGAGAAAAAAATCTTGTGACATTCATGGAAAGCTGTAAGTGCAAAATGTTTCATCTGGCTGTTTCATGATATGCTCAGGCCACAATCGGTTAATACGGTTATGAAACTCTTTTATACGAAATTTAACAAGAAAGTGCGGTTGGAATGCGCTTTAGCCTACTGCTTGGCGGCGATTGTTTTTGAATGAGCAATAAACGCGCCAACATGGATAACTCCGTATATCCGCCAATATGGCTGACGGGGTATTTTGAAGCTACGGAAACATTGCCTACATCATTTCGCTGATGTTTTTTTTAAGTTAAAACAGAACGCTGTGCACATGGCATTTTCTTGTAATTTATTTTCGTTATTTTAGCTTATTTTGTTCATTTGTGTACGTTGCCTACATTGTGCAATTAGCTGAAGTTTTTTTTTAAGTTTAAAAGGAACGCTGTGCACATGGCATTTTCTTGTAATTTATTTTCATTATTTTAGCTTATTTTGTTCATTTGTGTACGTTGCCTACATGGTATCGTTTGTAATTTTAATGCCCTTTTTAAAAAAATTCCTTCTTTCTTCGATGCCATTTTGGTTATGTTTTCGTGGAGCGTGTCGGGAAGGTTATGTAACGGCATAAAATGTGTAAGTATTACAACATAAAATGTAAATAATTAATTTAAACCTAACTGACAAATATTTTAATGATCATAATGTTCGTTTTGCATATTATTTTATTATCTTTTTGTGGCAACAGTTTCCATACTAATTTATGCTTTAGAATTCTATGTTTTGTTTACAATAGGTTTTTGCGGAGCGTGTCGGGAAGGTTGCAATTGCAAAGACTTTACGCAGAAACGTGCCGAATTGGCGATTTTCAAAACATCGCCAAGCAGTAGGCTAAAGCGCATTTTCACCGAAAGTGCAATAAGATTAAGCAGCTATTATATATACAAACAAATTTTAATGCAAATTATGATTTATAAAAGTGTTTTCAAATAAACGGTCAAAAGATTACTGAATGACTTGAAAGGCCATCCATCATGTAAAATCAACTTCATATTTTTTAAGTTCTTCCCTGCCTTACTTGTTTATGTATGACTATGAGTACATTACATATAAAGGACTCTGTCTAATAAGTAAAGGCGTCTTATAATTTGACCATTTTGTAAATATACATATAAATTAAAAGATAAAATTTCATACAATAAAAGTTATTTATTGCAAATTAAAATTTAATAGGTTACAAAGAAAATTGTATTCATAGCAAAACCCAAAAATAAAGTAATTTTGATGTTAAAAAAGTAAATATGCCTTTTTATGTAAAAAATGCAAATAAAGTACTAAATTTTGAATTGCAATATATTTTGTTGTAAGAAGTTAGTTTTTAACGCATATGATAAGGAGATCCCTAGAGAGCTTCTTGTTATACACGAAATAGTGAGCATTGTAATAATTAAAAAACATTTTATACAGCAGACAATCTGATTTTGTAGAATTTATTTATCAAGGTTCCTAATGTTTACAGTGCTCGATACAGATGAAGCATTATTAATATGTTGGTTGGATGAGTGCTTTATAAATATGCAGTTTTTTTCTTTAAAGAGAATTAAAAGTTCTAACCGATATGTGATTTGAGAGAACTGAGTACGCTGTAAACAACGCCGATGATTTTATTGTTGAGGGCAATTGGGATTTCATTAAATAGAAACTCATTGCTATGTGGTTCTGACACTATATTGAAAACAGTAAACAATTTCTTGCAGATTATGACACGTGATATTAACTCAGTCAGCTACTGGCTATTCATTTACAATAGGAAAAAAAGCTAACATGAACAAACTGAGGTTTACATCCTCAGCGCAATTTAAGCTGGTGATAAAAAAATAGCAGCACCTATGCCAAATCGTGCTGGTCTGGACAGGCCTTAAGGCCAACTCAATTAACTCTCATCTGATACTACTACAGATTTTGTTGAAAGAAGTGCCACAGAGAAAAGTGTATGCAAATAATCCTCCCACATTTCTCATGTCGCATACAGAAATTGCAATTAATAGCCAATAAATCACACCACATATACAGAGGAAAGGGTCTGCCGATGTTCAAATACGGACATGCCAGAATAATAATTTCAGTACATAATTATTTTCTGATACTATGGGCACTATATAATTTACTGGATATTTCTGAACAAAACTTTGGTTTAATTTGCTTTTCATTAAATATATCAACTTAACCACTTTTATAATGAAAAAACTGCAATATTCCTTCTTAAATATTTTACTGTGGAAAAAATATTTTAAAACTAGCACAACAAATTTCCTGCCTTTAGACATGCTCAAATAAAAGCTAAAATAAAGTACGAACATTGTACTGTCATATTCTTTGTTACGTTTCAATTGCAGTCTATTCTCGCACTTTGTTAAATAACTGCAATTAGTTTTAGAAACAAATTTCTCAACCAATTCACATCTGATTTAGCTTAACAAGCCAAGCCTACTGCACAGCACAGTAATTAATTATACTAGGGTTTCGCAAATTCTTTTCACTCTCAATTATTTCTAACCAGATGACATTTTGTGACGCTTGTGCTCGGAGTAAAAGTATAATTTCCAAAAGCTTTATGATAAATTACTACATATATTAAAAAAATTACATTCACCTCACAAAAAGTAATTTTGAAAGAAAAATGTTTATTTCACAGGCCTGTAAAGATGAAGATAAACTTTTAAGAATAATTACGTAATTTTTATATTTCATTTATACAAATTATCTTTATTTACAGAAAAAAAATCTAACATTCGTAAAAAGAATAAGATAACTTTTCAGCAGCGCTACATTCTCTTACCTCAGATAATGTATACAAGACTTTGCAATGGATTACATTTCCTTACTTTGAAAATCAGCGAAGCAGAAAAAGCAACTTATGCCAGCCAGATTCCCCCGTGTTATTGAAATATACTTTTTAAATATTTATAAATTTCTAACATCAACCTACAATTTATAGTTATGAAATCTAAAATCCATGTCAAAGTCATACCTCCCTTTCCCAGTTGCTTAGATAAAAATAAAAAATACGATAAATGCTTAAATATTTCAAAAAAAAAAAAAGGGAAAAAAAAAAAGAAATTAGTACAGCATTCAGTGCATTCTTTATTATACTTTATACCTTTTCACAGGATTTTTACACTGAATGATTGAAATAGCCCCATGCAGAAAAGACAAAACAATCAAAAACATCTATGCGATTTAAAACTCCAGCCTAATGACTTGGATGCCAGCAACTTTTTAATATTCAACAGATTTTCACATAATGTATTACTTCTGAAAGTTCAATATATTGAAATCAGAAAAAGATTAAATCATGAAACATGAGAAGAAATTAGACTGAACAGAGAGCTAAAAACAGATATGCTAATGCATTAAAAGTTCTCGCAATTTGGAAATTCAAACACAAATATCTCCAAGGAAGCATGCTTCTGAATTATCAAAAAGATGAGAAAATTGTTCTGCACAACATTTATTTAAAACAATAATTAATCGCATTTTACAAAGAGAATTAATTAATTTAGCTGTTTTCATCTTTGATTTCTAAACTGGAAAGAAAGAATCTCAAAGGATTTAGATTTCATGAGAAATAGAGCTAAACAATGAGAACATTTATCAAACAAAAATACTTGTGGTTATCGCATTCCATGTTATTGGTTTCTGCAGTAAGTAGAACAGTTATGTTACATCGAGATCGAGGATAATTCCAAATGCTTACTTCATATATTTATAATATATTTTCCCTCTCATATCGGCATACCAGCAGCCACGCGGTAAAGTCACTGAAAGCTGGTAATTCATTCTGAGGTTCGAATCTTGGCAAACAGGGTAGCTGCAAGTGCGTTTTTGTGGTTGATTTCATGGTTGAAAAAACTGACAGAGATTCTAATGCTTAATTTAAAACACAGCAATACTGCATCGGAACTGGAATGCATCATGTACCAAAACACTGCATAAGTAATGAAATAATCTAATCATATGCAAATATATATACTGTTTTCCAGAAATGCAGTATGAAAATAAAACTGGACATATTTGAGTTGTATCTCACCATCTTACAGCTTGTTCTCACTTTAACACATGACACTTTTTTTAACTTTCAGCATTATCTTCTGGATTTTTTTTATTAAAAAAAATAATAATTTGTGATCAAATAATTACAAATGGCTTTCAAAGCTTCCTCAAAACATCAAATGAATCATTTCATTATACAAAACATTTTTTTCAAATGCTGTACAGTACTTTGCAAATATCAGAAGTTTTTCAATATGATAATACCCAATGTTAAATTCAATTTATGCTTTTTCATTAACATCAATATGGGCTTCGAATCACAATAAGATGTAGTATGTGCTTTCTCAATTGATATGCTGATTCCACACACATTTCCTTTTCAAACAGGACATTAGACATTTAGAAAAGACAAAGAAAATTTCCATCATATTTTTATCCAAGATTAATTTGATGAAAAGGCTCTTCTTGGTTTTCATTCCTCTACCCAATAAATACTGATATTAAAATTTAGTACAAAATATTGATGTTTCTAGTATTTAATTATAAGCACATTAAATTAATTTATTTTCCCACCTAATTTTCTGAAAGAACTGTTTAAAACGTTTTAAGTATGTTTCTTCATTACATACATACTGTTAATTATTCAAATTTAAGCAGTTTTAATTATTTATTTTCTCTAAGGTAACTATCAAATATAATTTCGTATTTTCTTTTCCCACATATTTAGAAATGTCAAATACCAGCAAGTTCACTTAAATTCGCAGTGGCAACAATTTTGCCTTTTTACTTTTATTTAAAGAAAAAAGTGGGTACATCATACAGAAATTATTATGCCTAAACTTCTAAAATTTTTATACATCTCATCATTTCTCTGTGTAAAAAACCCTATGTAATTCTTTCCTTGAACTTTCTTTCCAAATAAAAGAATCATAATTGTATAATTAGTATATTTAGAGCGGCTCCCAAAAGTGTTCGTACACTTCTGATTTTCATTGAAATAGAGCTCTACCCATTTATTAAAAGTAAACTTTCTGAATGAGATTTTAATATTAAGACCTATAATCTGTTCATAACAAAATTACATGAAATACTTTTAAAATGTAGCGAAACTTTATTTTTAAGAAATTAATAATAAAAAAATGTCAAACATTTTATCTCACAAAAGTCTTCGTACACTTCAAAAAAATGTTGACATATTAGTAAATATTTTTATTTTTCGTTAACATAATATTTAGTAGGATTTCCTTTAGCATCCACAACAGCTTTTAAACATCTGGGAATAGATTTTACTAGTTTTTTTGTAATTTCCGTATCAATGTTCATCCATTCTTCCATCATGACCGTTTCGAGTTCGCTTTTCATTTTGATGTCGTGTTTTTGTACTCTAACTTCCAGTTCTTTCCAAATGTGTTCTATGGGGTTTAAATCTGGCGACTGAGGTGGTATTTTCAAAACCTGTGGACAATTATAGAAGCACCATAGGCAAATCTCTTAAAACATTTAAATAAAGAAAATGATTCATTATGTCATCGATAAATACCAAATTATCTAGTCCTGATGCTGCCATGCACCCCCACATAAGAACACCTCCACCGCCATGCTTAACTGTTCTAAGTTCTTAGAATGAAGTTCTTTATCTTTTCTTCTCCGTACAGTTATTTGACCACCGGCATCAAAAATGTTAAATTTGCTTTCGTCAGCAAATAGGACATTATTCCTGCACGTTTTGGGTGTATTTATCATTGATTTTGTGAATGAAAGCCTAAGCTTTCAGTTTTTTTCACTAACAAAAAATTTTTTATGGGCAGAACACCCCATGTAATCCAGCTTCTCTGAGAACTCGTCGAATAGTTTCAGGTGAAATTGAAGTAGAAAACTTTGCATAAACTTCTGCAGAAACTTTTACAGCACTCAAACATGAGTTTTTCACAAATTTTCTAATAATAAATCTCTCATCACGTTTAGTTTACTTTCTCGGTTGACCTTTTCTTACCTTGTTTTCAATCTGATTTCCTTTAAAGCATTTTATTGCATACTGCACTGTAGAATGGGATAAATTAATTCATTTAGCGATATTTCAAATTGATTTACCACTACTATGATGAAAAATTATCAATTTTCGAATGCTGTTTGCGATTTCTTTACGACTGCGACCCATTTTGCAATAATAAATGGAATATTATGAAGTAAATAAATTAAAGCAAATGATTTTTTAAATGCCACCACAATGCAGAAATTAAAAAAAAGCGGCAAATGATAATTCTAATTTTGATTTTATCCAAAAATATTTCAGTGTATGAAGACTTTTGTGAGATAAAATGTTTGTCATTTTTTTATTATTAATTTCTTAAAAATAAAATTTCGCTACATTTTAAAAAATATGCCATGTAATTTTGTTACGAATAGATAATAGATCTTATTATTAAAATTCCATTCAGAAAGCTTACTTTTAATTAATGGATAGGGCCCCATTTCATTTTGGGAACCACTGTATTTGTGCGTGTGACATCTTTACCTTGATGAGCTCCCATCACGTGACTAAGTGACATCAAATATCGCCAAAATCGTACTTGTACTTCGCCAACAGCGCTTTAAACAAATTCGAGTTTACATCTTTTTACATATAAAATTCTTAAATTTCCCTAAACACGCGGTTTCTTTGATACTGATAGCTTCATGTTTATTCTGTTCACCTATGCTCTAGTACCCCTAGTGGTTAACACTTGGTTTCATTATTCGAAGCGCGGCAATTTTCCACCATATTAAACATGATACGATAAACATAGCATTAACAAAATATTTCTACGATTATCGTTCTAATGTTGCACTCTGACAACAACAAATCGTGCCCCCCTCCTCCATAAATACTTTAACATAAATTCAGTGCCTGGAAAAGAGTTAATGTGAATTATATCCCCCCCGGATGTTCAATAAGCCTAAATCCATTATATTTGAAAAGTTTTTAGAACATCTGTGTTGAAAATTGTGCATACTTTCATTATTCATGACCTGAAAGA
>KK122393.1:730711-769331 GCA_000611955.2 Stegodyphus mimosarum
AATGCGAATTTAAACAAAAATGTCATCTGCTCGTTTCATATAAATCTCAACTTATTAAGTTCTAAAAACGATAATTATTACTACTGAAATACTTATAATCTAATGATTATGAAGATGGCGATTTTTTTAAGTACCTGAAAAATATATTCTGCATCAAGTGCGTTAAGCAGATCAAGTGCTTTAGATGTTTCAATTAAATGCAATTTTCAATCACTGCAATGTCAAATTTACATTTTGTATGGGACATAAGTAGCCTGTAGTGCAGCGTTCATCTGCGAGAGTCATACATGAATATTGCGTTTTAGATATACTACGCTTATTGTCTTACGAGATAATAAGCATTCGAAGATGTGGTCTGAGCAGGGCGAAATGTAATGTAATCTTGATTTCTTAAGCAATTCAAATTCGTTTCTTAATAATATTCATATGTGCATTCCAGTTGAGTAAGAAATAATGACAGTAATACAAGAAGGAAAACCATGCTTAAAGAAATGGGGGAAATAGGTTTTTCTGTTATTTCCTGCCAATATATTAGCGCGTATCAAAGCTTAAATTGAGCCGGAGCCACCGAAGCCCTAAATAAGAAGGCTCTAGCACTTCTTTTATATAACTGAACAGTAATTTCAGTAGAAATTTGAGCTCGAAAATGTTATTTTTAATAGTAAAATTACATTAAAAAATCACTTATTAAATTTTAATTTATCTCTTTACATTTTATTAAATTTTAATTATTTAATTACTTTAAACACCAATTGTTTAATTGCTTTATTTACTAATTACCTAATTTCTTAATTACTAATGACTTTATTAGTCATTTTATTTATTTATTCTTGTTCCTCTTTCCTTCGTTGGACTCCGGCATCTTTAGAAAATAAGCCCTGGCGTGTTATACGCATAAATTATGTACTTGGAAGTTATTTTAATACGCAGCTTGGTTAAACATGTTATACTCACATTCTCAACTAAAGTAAAGACATTAATAAGGTTTTTTAATTTATATATGAATTTATATAAAATATGAACAGAGTAAAAATGAATAGCCATTGTGTTAATAATTGCTTAATTTCAATACTGATTTTCAGTTAATTTGAAAGGAAAACTTTATGCAGTGCGAAAGGAATATCTTGTTCCCTCCGGAGCAAATTTTTTTTGAAAGAGCTGTTCGGTCATTTTGCTCAAATGAAGTAATAGCCATTTAAGAGCCATCTGTTCAATGAATTTGAAAAAAAAAAAAAAAAAAAAGGAAAAAGAAAAAGGCTGAAAAGGACAAAGTAATAGGCTACGATACGCAAACATTCTTAGATGGTGTTGACAGGAATTAAAATCCTTAAGTAAAACTGACGGTCGTTGATGAAGTAGATGTCTTCTGATTGGCCAACGGAAGAAGTTTCGGGGAAAGAAAAAATTTACTAATGTTGAACAGACCAACAATGATTAGAGATGGAAGATATTATTTACTCGAGTTCCCATAGAAGGTTTAAGCTCTTTAATTCGAAATTTCAAAGCCATTTTAATTTGTCAATTAAGTGTCAAACTATATCAACAAGGAACGTCATTAATTCTCCAAGAACTCAGTTCAGATGCAAGATGCTTTAAAACTGAGTTACGAACTTTATTGCTAGAAAAGAAAACAAATATGGAATTTGAATTGGTGGAGAATTTGAGCTGCTTTGTTGAAAAGCACAACGGAGTAATAGTTATGTTAAATAGGAAATTTTTAATAGCTTTAAAAATTAGTCATAAGAAGTGACGCAAAGAGCAAATGTTTTCCAACAAATTAAAATATTTAAATTGGATTAATTCAGAGTTACCAAAATGACAAGAAAAGTAAAAGTATTTAAATGATTCAGTTTCAAATAAGAACTGAATTGCTCATTCAGCAGAATTCACTAACAAAAGATTTCTTAAATCACACTTCCTCACAATGTAAAAGAGCAAAGATCTCTCCTATGTATGTATTCAAAATATTGAATACAATTATCAGTGACAATAGAAATGTGTACTATATAATACGGATCTCTGTTTTTATAACTTCGAAGCAGCACATTAATCACACTGAAAAAGTAAAACCTGTTGTTTCAAAACTTCAAGGAGTCATAGAAATCAAAGGTTGAGTAATTTTAAAACGTAAAGTTTAATATGTACATTATTTACAAATAATCACTTACAGATTTACATCGATTATAAATGATCGAAATACTCATGCCAATCGAAAAATCAAATATTTTAATATGAACTTCATTGTTCCTATTTGACTAATGTGCGAAGCTACACACGAATCTATCTATCCACCTATCCATAGAGCTCCCGGTGGAGAGTCTGCCGAAATTAAAAAAAGGCATGTCACGTTTCACACGAAACGCTAGCGCCATCTATCAATTAATCAAAATAATTTCCACACTCTCCCCACCTCAACTCTGTCAAGAGTTCACATTAATCTAACAACAATCAAATTTATATCAATAAGTATTTTGACATATAATTATAAAACAATTAATAAGTATAATTAAATGAATAGAAAATATGCTCAAACTATAGTAATTACACTAAATTCTATAAGAATGAATATTAATATGAAATATAATTTTGACACTAATTCAATAAATCTAAACTATTCATAATCATATGAAATTAAAATAGCAAAAATAAACAATAACACAAAAACATATTGAATCAACTCATATTACTAAATAATAAAAATTGTTTTTAAAGTTCTAAAGGATATAATAATTGAACTGGTCGTCTTATTATTGTTCCATCAGCAGTTTTTAGTTCACAAGAACGAACTTTGTCGTCATGACCACGAAAAACTTTTATTACTCTGCCACACTTCCACAAAAGTTTGCACTTATTGTTCCCTTCTATTAAGACGAGATCGTCAACTTTGAGATCATCATAAAAGTCAGGATTCTCTAATTGACGAGCTGACCGAAGATCCATTAAATATTGTGTTTTCCATTTAGTCCACAATTGCCTAACCAATAAATCTTGATAAATCTTTCTTTTGGTCAGAAAGAACTTGGTAGAACCATCTTTAACAATGGAGTTAAAGTTGATAGGTAGTGTAGAATCTTTTTTTCCGAAAGTCAAGAAATTGACTGGTTTCAATGGCAGTGGTTCCTTGTGGTCACTGTACACATAGGTCAATGGACGAGAATTCAAAACAGCTTCCACTTGTGCTAAAACCGTTGACAATTCTTCAGACGTTAGCAAGGCTTTACCGAGAATTTTCCTTAAGCATTCTTTCACTGATTTTACTAATCTCTCATAGAAGCCTCCCCACCAAG
Organism: Stegodyphus mimosarum; assembly: GCA_000611955.2. Lineage (NCBI taxonomy): Eukaryota > Metazoa > Arthropoda > Arachnida > Araneae > Eresidae > Stegodyphus > Stegodyphus mimosarum. Next base: position 733,999 of record KK122393.1, read on the forward strand.
CCCCTCGTTCTATTATAAACTTCCAATCGGTTTTCTCATTCGACAGAAAATCTTGGAATTTCTCATTTGACAACAGTTTAGAGAAATTTTCGAGTTCCTTTTGTCCCCTTTTAAAAGTTTTTGCGTTATCCGAATAAATTACTCGACAATTGCCTCTCCTAGAGGTAAATCATTTGAATGCCATTAAGAAAGAATCCGTAGAGAGATTCAGTACAAGTTCCAGATGTATGGCTCTAGTGGTAGCGCAAGTAAATAATGCTACATATGCTTTTTGATTCCCTTCGACGTTTTTTACGTAAATCGGTCCAGCAAAATCTACGCCGCAAACGTAGAATGGAGGCGTCTCATTGATTCTATCTTCTGGAAGCTGAGAAGTGGTCTGGTCGGCAGATTTCAATGAATATTTTTTACACATAAGGCACTTGTTTATTATTTTCTTGACAAACTGACGTCCTTTTGGGATCCAAAAACGACTACGAATTTCAGCTAAGGTTGTTGCTACTCCTCCATGCATTATTTTAACATGTGTACTTTCTACTATTAAATTCGTTAGCCAGGAGTTTCTTGAAAGAATCGCAGGATGTTTTTCATCATGTGACAAACTAGAATGTTCTAATCTTCCACCTGCTCTCAGTATCCCATTCTGGTCTAGAAAAGGGATCAAAAAGATATAAAGATGATTTTTTCCAACTTTATTTGCCTTTTTCAGAAACTCGATTTCTTTGGGATAAAAACGTTCTTGTTCAGATCTAATCCAATAATTTTCAGCATCTATTAATTCTTCGGTTGTTAATGAACCTGTCAAATGGTTCGTTTTCCTAATTTTACCAATGAATCGCTTCATCCAACTAGTTATTCTCAACAATTTTCTTAAATTACTATATTTTGAGATGTCTATTAGCCTTTCTTCAACTGCCGTGCACACAAATTCATAACACATCATTAATGTTCTTGCGGTATTCTAATTCTTTTTCAACGATAGGTTTTTCTTCGTTTTGTCGAGGCCACAATTCAGACGACATTCTAAGCCATTCTGGCCTTTTAAACCAGATAGGATTGTTTTTCAGCTCATGAAGTTTAGCTCCCCTCGATGCCAAGTCAGCTGGGTTACTTTTTCCAGGGCAGTAATGCCAATTTTCTGGGGATGTTAAATTTTGTAGTATTTCTTGAATACGATTTTTAACGAAAAGCTTAAATTTCTTTGCACAGTCCTTTATCCAGAAAAGTGTGACTTTCGAATCAGTCCAGAAAAAACAAGAAAGTTGTAACTTCAAAACTTTAACGATGCTAGTGCCTAACTTAGCCGATAATAAAGCTCCCATGAGTTCCAACCTAGGTAAGGTGAGCGGTTTTAAAGACGCTACTCTAGTCTTGGAAGCAACAAAAACCGTAAATATTTGTTCATTACTGGAAATTATACGCAGATATGCTACTGTACCATACGCTCTTTTGCTAGCGTCAGAAAAACAGTGCAGCTCAATCCTTTCCACATCACTATTACCAATTGCAGAAAAATAATATCGTGGAATACCGATTTCGTACAAACTGGAAACTTCTTTGCACCATTTTTTCCACACAGAACATAAATTTTCTGGTAGTTCATCATCCCAATCTAAAGCAAGTACCCAGATTTGTTCCATAATATGATTTTGATTCTAAGTACAAACGGAGATAATAGACCTACAGGATAAAAAATTAGTCCTATTGCCTGCAAGACAAAACGTTTAGTATTAACTTGTTTTGACAGAAATGTTATCAAATTTGTGACATCAAAGTAATTTGAGTCATTTTGATTGTCCCAAGCGACGCCTAACACTTTCACTGGAGGGTTTCTAGCTTCCGAAATTTGAGGAGATTCTTCGCATTCATTACCTTCTTTAATCCACAGTTCGCACAGTTCTTGAGAATTGGTATGCCATTTATGTAGAATCATACTGGCATCTCTAAAAATGCTGATGCATTCTTAACTGGTATTGAAAGCAAGTTTAACATTTTGGTGTCCTCCAATGATGTCATCTACATAAATGTGACCATATAGGAATTCGCAAGTGGCAGGGTAGGTTTTCTTATATTGTTTCAAATGGTGTTTAATGGTTGCAGCCAATAAAAACGGACTGCTATTTACGCCAAATGACACACGAGTGAATCGGTAAGTTATGAAATTTTGTGGATCTTCGAATGGGTTTTCTGTAAACAAAAAACGTGTTACATCTCTGTCTTTCTCATCTACTTCTATCTGCAGAAAAGCCTGCTTTATGTCACTTATAAAGGCTACAGGATGAAGCCTGAAGGCTAATAAAAGTTCGAAAATGTCAGGATACAAATTTGGACCAATATGTAAGCAGTCGTTCAACGAAATTTCACCAGGTTCATGTGAGGACGCGTCGAATACGATACGTAGTTTACTAGTAGTTCGATCACTGCGAATGATTTCTCTGTGAGGCCAATAAAATGTGATTTGGGTTTCACATTGTGATTTGAGTTCAGTGTCTGGAATTGATTCAATGATATTTTGTTGTAAATAATCTTGTAAAACTGTCTGGTATGAATAACAAAGTTTGGGGTTATTCTGAAATCGCTTTATGAGTTTCTCAAATCGTTTCACCGCAACCGCTTTATTATTATGTAACTCATATTTTCTATCAGACTTCCATGGCAGCCTAACCTTGTAACGAGAATTTTTGTATAAAATTTCCGATTCGAATTTTTCCATTATAGCATCTTCCAATGGATCAAATGATTCATTTTCAGACTTTATACCTAAACTTTCAAGCTCCCAAAAGTTTTTTATCTGATCAGATATTATATCTTCCTCAACTACAATATTAAAGGCTGTAGAAGTGCATCTTTACCTTTAGTGTAACCTAGCAGAGACCAACCGAATAGCGTTTCTGCAGCTACTAAATGTTTGTCTAAACGCTTAAGTTTCCCAGTCACTATATCATAATAATAATTAGCTCCTATCAAAAGAGTTACTTTTCCTTACAAATCCTAAGAGTTGCGAGTTGTAAACGTTCTAACTGTTTGCCTATAATGTGTTTATTCACATTAGGAGGTGGTAAATCAGAACTTGAAATTTGTTCAGTCACGAGGGCTTCAATTTCGATTTTCGAATTCGGTATATCCTTGTTCTCTAACTTTATCTTAACAACGTTAAATGTTTTTCTAATGGGTGTTTTATTTCCAAACGTAAATACTGAAAGAGTTTCTGATCGAATAATAGGAAGCTTCAATTTATCCGCAATTTCCTTTTCCACGAAAGAACGCATACTACCTGAATCCAGAAGAGCTCTTATTAAAACCGACTGCGTATTTGTTCGGAGTGTTACGCAACACGTTTGAAGCGAAATGGTTTTAATTTTATTCCCAGAGAATGCTGAAAGAACGTGCGAATCTTGTACACTGTCATTTTTTTCTTTTAGTTCTTTCTCAGCCTGAAAGCATATAGAACGGTTATGCTTGCCCTTGCATCTGGAACAAACGACACCACTTTTGCATTCCTTCATTCGATGTTTCGATTTCAAGCATAAAAAACATCTTCCTTGCTTACACAAAAAATTTCTCTTCTCATCAACTGTCAATGACTCATATTTTTCAGTAACATGTTTAGATGTATTACAAAACAGACACCAATTAGTAGTTTTATTTTCACTAACTGGCAAGAGCTGGTAAGCAGAGAACGTTATACTCTCCTTCCCCCCTTTCTTCTCTTCATAAGCACAGGAAGTGTTTTCTGATTTATGAGCAGAGAGTAAAGATGGTTTCTTTCCCGACATTCTAGTCCCGATCGAATAAATTGCATTAACTTATCAACATTAAAAAAGGACGATCAATCCGTTTTACGATTAAACTCTAAAGTTATCTCGGAAGGCAGTGTTTTCATTATTGCCGGGATCAACATATATATAACTGTATTTATCTGGTGTGACTTCTAACGATCTTAAGCTGCGTATTTCGGTTTCTATAGTGTCACAAAGTTTGCGAAGTTTTAAAATGTCACTGATTTTAGTTTCTGGAGTAAGATTCAGGAGTTTTTGCATGTGTGAGTTTAAAATGATATCTTTTCTGCCAAACCTGGTTTTAAGTATTTCAACAGCTTCGTCGTAATTTGGTTCCGAAATACAGAAACCTTCTATCGTGTGTGCAGCGTTGCCGCATAAGTACGATTTCAAGTAATTAAATTTTTCGATTTTTGTTAAAGATTCATTATCGTGGATTGCTACTTTGAAAGAGTTCCAAAAACTTGTCCATTGGGTATAATTTCCGTATAATTTAGAGATAGTTAATTTTGGCAGCCGGGTAAATTTGTTGCTTTCGTTTTGAAAATCTTTGGCGGTTTCGTTAAAAATGCTATTTTCATTATCCGAATTTGTCACTTTAGTTAATTCTTTAAATTTTTTATTCGCTCTAAACTGCCATAATTGGATTTTCTCTTCGTATTCGATACAAGATGTTATTTCAGTTTCGAATTCGTCGGTTTCCACTTTCAAATCGCGCTGTATTTGAGCATCTAAATCAGTCAGAGATTTCGATTTCATAATTAATTGATCTAAATTTTCTTCTATTATACTTGTACTAATGTCTTCTTTATCTAATTCCGTTTCGAGTTTCTTTAGAATCTTGGACACGGTGGTCCTTAGAACTTTTCGTTTCGATTTCAGTTTAAGAACAGAATCTTCTGCCATGGCTCTACTTTACAAAATAGAAAATTTAGCCTTACCTTTTGCTGTCTTCGCACACTTGCTATGTGCTAAATCCAAATTGATGGCCGCATGCACCAGCTTTGTTTCAAAACTTCAAGGAGTCATAGAAATCAAAGGTTGAGTCATTTTAAAACGTAAAGTTTAATATGTACATTATTTACAAGTAATCACTTACAGATTTACATCGATCATAAAAGATCGAAATACTCATGCCAATCGAAAAATCAAATATTTTAATAGGAACTTCCTATTCGACTAATGTGCGAAGCTACACACGAATCTATCTATCTACCTATCCATGGAGCTCCCGGTGGAGAGTCTGCCGAAATTAAAAAAAGGCATGTCACGTTTCACACGAAACGCTAGCGCCATCTATCAATTAATCAAAATAATTTCCACACTCTCCCCACCTCAACTCTGTCAAGAGTTCACATTAATCTAACAACAATCAAATTTATATCAATAAGTATTTTGACATATAATTATAAAACAATTAATAAGTATAATTAAATGAATAGAAAATATGCTCAAACTATAGTAATTACACTAAATTCTATAAGAATGAATATTAATATGAAATATAATTTTGACACTAATTCAATAAATCTAAACTATTCATAATCATATGAAATTAAAATAGCAAAAATAAACAATAACACAAAAACATATTGAATCAACTCATATTACTAAATAATAAAAATTGTTTTTAAAGTTCTAAAGGATATAATAATTGAACTGGTCGTCTTATTATTGTTCCATCAGCAGTTTTTAGTTCACAAGAACGAACTTTGTCGTCATGACCACGAAAAACTTTTATTACTCTGCCACACTTCCACAAAAGTTTGCACTTATTGTTCCCTTCTATTAAGACGAGATCGTCAACTTTGAGATCATCATAAAAGTCAGGATTCTCTAATTGACGAGCTGACCGAAGATCCATTAAATATTGTGTTTTCCATTTAGTCCACAATTGCCTAACCAATAAATCTTGATAAATCTTTCTTTTGGTCAGAAAGAACTTGGTAGAACCATCTTTAACAATGGAGTTAAAGTTGATAGGTAGTGTAGAATCTTTTTTTCCGAAAGTCAAGAAATTGACTGGTTTCAATGGCAGTGGTTCCTTGTGGTCACTGTACACATAGGTCAATGGACGAGAATTCAAAACAGCTTCCACTTGTGCTAAAACCGTTGACAATTCTTCAGACGTTAGCAAGGCTTTACCGAGAATTTTCCTTAAGCATTCTTTCACTGATTTTACTAATCTCTCATAGAAGCCTCCCCACCAAGCCCCTCGTTCTATTATAAACTTCCAATCGGTTTTCTCATTCGACAGAAAATCTTGGAATTTCTCATTTGACAACAGTTTAGAGAAATTTTCGAGTTCCTTTTGTCCCCTTTTAAAAGTTTTTGCGTTATCCGAATAAATTACTCGACAATTGCCTCTCCTAGAGGTAAATCATTTGAATGCCATTAAGAAAGAATCCGTAGAGAGATTCAGTACAAGTTCCAGATGTATGGCTCTAGTGGTAGCGCAAGTAAATAATGCTACATATGCTTTTTGATTCCCTTCGACGTTTTTTACGTAAATCGGTCCAGCAAAATCTACGCCGCAAACGTAGAATGGAGGCGTCTCATTGATTCTATCTTCTGGAAGCTGAGAAGTGGTCTGGTCGGCAGATTTCAATGAATATTTTTTACACATAAGGCACTTGTTTATTATTTTCTTGACAAACTGACGTCCTTTTGGGATCCAAAAACGACTACGAATTTCAGCTAAGGTTGTTGCTACTCCTCCATGCATTATTTTAACATGTGTACTTTCTACTATTAAATTCGTTAGCCAGGAGTTTCTTGAAAGAATCGCAGGATGTTTTTCATCATGTGACAAACTAGAATGTTCTAATCTTCCACCTGCTCTCAGTATCCCATTCTGGTCTAAAAAATCCAGTGATAGGATTATTTAGAATCGAAAATAAACAATGGATACAACTGAACGAAAAGTTCTTCGGCGATTATTTACAGTTGACGCAAATAGTTTAGAAGAACTTATTTCCAAAAGAGGTGATATTACAGAACTTAAAGCAAGATTTGAAGCATTAAAAATAAAATATGAAAGGATTAATGCTCTAAATTCCACTCACTTAGAAGAACTTCTGAAAGATAAAAATATGACAGAAGCTAAGGTGGAAGAAGAAATGGCGAAATGCGGTGAGTACGAATTAAGATTTCTTAAGATTAAAGAAACAATTTTTGCTGAAAATGTTCAAATTTTGAAAATGAATCTCAGACTGCATTGAAAACTCAGATACAATTACCTAAGATAGAACTGACAAAATTTGACGGAGATTTAAGAAACTGGATTTGTTACTGCGGCCAGTTTTCAGAAATTCATAATGATAATTCTTTAGCCAATGAAGAGAAAAATTTGAATATTTGAGACTTAGTATGAAACCTGGGTCATCAGCCTATAAATTAATTGAAGGTTTTCCACCTTCAAAAGAAAATTATGAGAAAGCTATAGAACTTTTAAAATCCAGATATGGGAAGGAAGAATTTTTAATAGAATTCTTTGTTCGTGAGTTATTGTCTCTGGTTCTACTTAAAAGGGGAAAATATTCAGATTTCTCAACATTATGATAAACTAGAATCACAATTGCGTGCTCTAGAATCTTTAGGGGTAACTAAAGAAAAATATGCAGCAATGCCTTTTCCACTGGTTGAGTCAGCGATTCCAGAAAACAATTTTAAGATCTGGGAAAGAGACCGGGTAACTAAAAAGGCTTCTACCCAAAATCCTGATGATTGTTTATGTGAGTTATTGGAATTTTTAAAAATAGAAGTAGAAGGAGAGGAGAGAGTAAAACTAAGAAATATTACCTTTGAATCCAATGAACATAAATCTAGCTCACAGGTTATGTGTAAAAATAAAATGTCGAATACTACACCAAGTGCTGCAGCATTAGTTTCTCACACAATAATAATGTAAATAAGAATGTGTTGTGCATTTTTTGTAATAAATCGACACATTCTTTTCAGGACTGTGCAGCTATTATCGATTCCTCTCTGAAGGAAAGGCATCTGGTTGTCAAGAAAAAAAGGTGCATGTTTTCGCTGTCTGAAACAAGGACATGTTAGTTTTAAATGTAAGGTTTTTGTGAAGTGTGCTGCATGGAAAGGAAAACATTATCCAATATTATGCCAAATATTGAATAAAGATGAAAATATTTCGAAAGAAAATACCTGTAATATGCTAACGAAGTTTCAGAAAGAGACTGCTTATTTACAGACTTTACTTGTTAATGTAGTTGGTGAAAATGTTTCAAAGAAAGTTAGAGTATTGTGTAATTCCGGCTCACAAAGAAGTTACATTACCAAGAACTGTGCAAGAGAATTAAAGTTGAAACCTATAGGTGCAGTGTATACTCAACAAAATTATTTGGGGGAACAAGAGTGCACTTAGATCCCATTGTCTTTATAAGCTGTTACTGACAAGTTTGGACTCTGATTTTTAGTGCGAAGTGGATGTACTTGATCAAGATCTGATCTGTAGTTATGTTCCTAAAATTAGTGATATGGCTCTTTGTACAAGTCTGAAAGAAAAGGGAATCATTTTAACAGATTTTTCAAGCCCAGATTATGATTTTGCTGACATTCAGGTATTATTAGGAGCTAATGTATGGTCTCAAATTATTACATCTGATATTTATAAGATCAATGAAAATTTAGTGGCCGTAAAAACTAAATTTGGGTGGTCATTCATTGGCACGTTAGGAAGTGACCGAAACATTACTTCAAATATTTTAGTTGCATTATTTTTCTCTCAAGATATTTCAAAGTTCTGGGGGTTGGAAAGCTTGGGAATCAATGAATCCGGAGTAAAAGCACCAAAAAGTGAAAGACATGACGAAGTTTGTAAATTCTTTGAGCAAACTGTAAAAAGAGACAATACAGGACGATATATTGTAAAATTACCCTGGATCAAAGGCTACCCACCCCTAGAAAGAAGATATAGAAGCAGCAAAGAGAAGACTGCATATTACAACCCGAAAACTGAATCAGCTGGGTAAATATGAAGACTATGATTTAATTATGCAAGACTGGCGCAGAAGAGGTATAATTGAACCAGTTCAAAATGGAGATCAAACTTTATAAGCATTTTATTTACCTCATCGAGCTGTCTTAAAAGAAAACAGCACAACGCCTGTAAGACCGGTATTTGATGCATCAGCCACAGGCAAAAATGGATATTCTATAAATGAATTTTATTTGAAGAAATACCGCTCATTCTATTTAATTTCAGACAATATCGTATTGGGTTATCTGCTGACATCGAGCAAGCCTTTTTGCAGATAGAAATTGATGGAGCTGATCGTGATTCATTAAGATTTTTATGGTGGCAAAACGATCAAATAGCCATTTTTCGCCATTGTAGGGTTGTTTTTGGAGTATCATCTAACCCTTTCTTATCAGTTGCGTGCGTAAACAATTTACTAAATAATGCTGCCCCTGATTTTGCAAAGACAGCTGAAAGATTTCTCGGATCCTTTTATGTAGTTAATTGTTTAACGGGTGTGCAAGATGTAAATGAACGCGAAACATTTATCTTACAGGCAACTGAGTTGATGTCTTCGGCTGGATTCAATCTTAGAGGATGGGTGAGCAATTCATCACCATGAAACTGTAGAAAATGTTTTAGGACTTAAATGGTACTGTTCAACAGATGAATTAGGGTGTAATATGCCTATGATAAACTGCTTAGGAAACCCTGCTAAAAATGCCCCGTAGAAACCCATAAAATTTTTTACGGGGAATTGGCCTACGGGTAATTATTGTTTTTACTTATCTTACAACCTTAATTCCGAAATTATTACTTCAAAAAACATGGCCCCTAAAATTAGAATGGTAAAATGTAATCATCAAGACTTCTAGCTCATTATATGTATTCTGTGATGCTGGTCAGATTGCATTTTCCTGTTGTATATTCCTAAGGACAGAATTTGAAGGAAATGCTTACGTTAGACTTCTTATGGCAAAGTCTAGAGTTGCTCCATCTAAACCATTAGCACTTCCACGTCTTGAACTCATGGCAACTCTAATTGGAGCTCGTGTGTATTCCTTCATCAGGAACAAGCTGAAAGAAGAGAATCTCAAAGTTTACTTCTGGTCAGATTCAACCGTTGCTTTAGCCTGGATAACAAATGATGGTCCATGGTCTGCTTTATTGAAAATCGAGTAAAGGAAATTAAAAGGCTCAGTAAACTGAAACAATGGAATCATGTTCCAGGAAACAGGAATCCTGCAGATTTGTTATCAAGAGATTGTCTTCCCCAACAACTCTTAAAATCCCGATGGTGGGAAGGTCCAGAATGGTTGTATGATGCTCCTCAGAATTGGCCTTGTAATATTCCTGTTCCCGAATCAAAAGAAGTAGAAAAGGAAAAGCGCAAAACTAATCTTTGTGCAAAAAAACAGTGAAACAGAAATGATAATGACATATTTGGCTAACAGATTTTCAAGTTATCCTATACAAACACGTTCCGTGAGAATCGTTCGACCGAAAGAAAGACTTGATCTTTAAGAACTTTTAAACTTTTTGGTAATTTTATTTTTTTTTAATGTTTGTAAAGCTCTCACTTTGCAAAAGTGGGAGGATGTTAGAAATGCTATTTCTGAGCCTTTATTTATTCATCTTTAAGAATCTGGCAATAGAAATTGTGTTTACGAATTTAACAGTTCCTTTTTAGGTTTTGAGTAGTGAAGATTGTCGCTAGCCATTTTGTAACTTGCTTTTCTTATTTAAACTTCTTTGTTAGTTGTAAATAAATGTTTAGCTTTAATTTTATGCAATTCGGAGTTTGATTTTTTAAAATAATTATGGTAAAAGGCAATATTTGGCATTCAATTGTTTTTCACATTGATTCTGATTTTCTAGTGACATACGAAAAGAAATACCTTACTAAAACATAGACCTTTATGAATTTTATTAGTATGAATTTTATTATTTTATGAATTTAAAATAATAACTACCGCAACTTTTGGTGCAGATTAAATCCGTGTGCTTCCATCCGTGACAGCGATATTACAGCCAAGGATTCAACTGAATTAGTTAGATTATAACAAAACACTAGAGGGCTATCTGCCTTAGGGAAGAGATGCTTGAGGACTTCTTAAAGGAACTTCGTGAAGAACTTCTTAAGAGAAACTGGTTCATATTCACGCCATACATGGGAAAGCAAATCTATCGTTCAATAGGTATGTGGAAAGGGTACCTTTAACACCAGACTTTAATATTTTTTTCGCTTTGACTTATTTACTGAATATCACTTGTCGATGATAATGCATAAAAATCAACAACTTGTTTAAGTAAAGTCATATCCTCTTCAAATTAGAAGAAATTGTTGAGCAAAGAGAATAACTATGAAAATATAAGTCGCTCTATTTGTTCAATAACTTCTAATTTGAACTTTAAAATATGACACTAACGATACGAGTGACCATAACGGCCTCGATCAGTTAAATATTAATTTCTAAATAATAAAAAAAGATTTTAAACGGACTGAATCCGATGTACAGTTGCTTCAGAAGCCATTAATTTATTAAAATTCTTTACAACCTCCGAAACCTCCGGAAACGAAGAGATAATGCTTTTTGCAATTTATTTTTGGTTGGTTATTCATTCTAGAAATGCACTTGTTATGCGACATGGATTTTGCGAGAACTCTGACTACTTCTTATTCTTGCCTAGGTTATGTGCATGTATCAACTCTTTTTGCAGTTAAAAAAAAAAAAAGCGTCAGTTGTGAAGACCATGACAGCTCCTAGGAAACGGCTTGCACAGCGTCCTGTTTACATTAAAATGCGGACTAAGAGTTGCTAATCAGAGGAACTCGTAATCCACCCCAACTACTCCCCCACACCGTCAGAACATTTGAACCTACTAATTTAACGCGCATATGCACGGTCAAAATGTTTGTGGGGGTCATCTAGAATTACTACTAAAGACGTTGAAGATCACATCTTGGATTATAGAAAAGCTGTTCCGGCTTTTTGAATATATTTAGGATTTCTGCAAAATAAAAGTAAGCAGCTAACAAGTAGGAAAATAATTTGATAGTTTTAGATTAAGAGCTTTCACATGCAATGTCGCCTAGAATTTTTCGTATTTGTAGAACAGCTGCAGGAAACAGATTCAATATCATGTGCCCATTATCAGCATATTAACGCAACAGTAGTAAAAACAGAGCTTAAATCGTGCCGGAGCCTTAAATAAGAAGGCTTCTTTTATGTAATTGAACAGCAATTTTGGTAGAAATTTGATATCAAAAATTTTATTTTTAGCAATATATATTAAAAGTCGCTTACTAAATTTTATCTCTTTACATTTTATTTAATTTTAATTAATTAATTACTTTATTCTCTAATTATGTAAACAAATAAGTTTAAATTAATTATGAATAAGTAATAAATATTAATATCAAATAAATAATTATGAATTAATTTGAAAAACAATAACTATATAAATGCTAAATTAATTATGATTTTAATAGTCATTTTACTTATTTATTTACTCTTGTTCCTCTTTCCTAACGGTCTTTTCTTAGGGCTCTGGCACTTCTACTTTTAGAAATTAAGCCCTGAGTAAAACGAAGGCTTTGATAGTTTCACACTATTAAATTTGCGCTTCAAATCGCATGTAGTCTCTAAATGAAGCAAATATGCCTTCTGTTGAACAGTAGATTTAAGCATCGATGGTCTGTTTCTCTTGTTTTGCAAACTGATCTTTTGAATTACGCTGTTGTTGTTGCTAATGCTCATTTGCCTGACTTATAGTCAGCCCAAGCCCACGAAATTCCTCGTGGCAAGGAGCACAAGTTTACGTCTGTCGTTGGCAACAGCCTTGAGCACTTTACAGGTGGCAGTGCGATTTAGCTCCAGTTCCACCCCCAATTTTGATGGATCCCCCGGGGGACGGATCCTAGGGTCTCTCACCCCTCTTCCCCTACCACCAACCTCTCGAGAGAACTTTCGACTAGCCGCGCATTTACAGTGCCTCCATGCCGCTCGGACACTGTACATTTACAAACATCCATGCCTTCTATGGGACTCAAACCCGGGCCCTTCGGCACGGCAGTCAGCGACGTTAACCGCTATGCCGGTTGGGCGGCTTGAATTACGTTTGATTGATATTTAAAGCTGTAAGGAAGAAATGCCGTTTCCATATAATAAAAGGTCTTTTGTTTTTTTCAACGTGAAATATGTTTAAACTTATGAAGCAGGCCAATATATGTTTCTTCAGGCAACAAAAAATTCAGCAAACCTTTTTAAGAAATTGTAGTAGGAATGGAATATTAATTTCAAGAAGGAATTTAAATGTGCTGAATCATCATATGCTTTCTGAGCAAGAATGCGCATTTCGATGACACAGTAAAAGCAGATTTATTAATACCTGGAAGTGAAAATCTACAGGCATAAAAATATAACATTTCATCTTGCTATTAATATGGGAACAGCGTCAGAATATCTTGAGAAAGAGCAGGACAAAGTAAGATAAGAGAGAGTGTGTACATCCCAGATGTTACATAACAACTTTTCTCTTGCACTAAAACATTAATGATACTTTTATTCTTAAGAAGGAAACTGTTGTCTGGACAGAATTACTCAAAGCGGATAAACTAGAAATTATGCATTCACGAAAATAAATGCGTACTTCATCTATTCCTAGAAAGAATGTTCTGTGTTTGTTTAATCGTATAGCGCAAAGCATGCGAGGATTGTTTTGCCTGATAATTGTTTTGCCTTCATAAACGACTGTCTAAAAGAAGCTGATCCGTATTTTCACTGCACCTGTGGAAATCCATTAAAACACATATGCAGCAAATCCATTCCTTGCAGTTCGAACCCGCAGCGAATTACCAGTGGTCATAGGTCTTAGCCACTCGATCGCTCGTGGGCTGGCACATTTATGATCGCATTTTCCAGGATTTTAGTATTCCTTATTCAATACGTTTTTGCTATGAAACAGGGATGTTAAATCTTCTCTTTTGCTCCGAGAAAGATATCAGTAAAGAAAAATAAGCTGAAATCTATCATTTTTTAAGCTCTGTTTCGTTTATTTGATTATGGAAAAGCGCACGAGGGCTATAGGGATGCCTTTAAGAAGGACTTTCTAAGTGAAACGGTTCCGTGCCTACACTAGTTTGCAACTTCTCTGATTTAAGCCGTAATTCCGCAAAAAATGACATAAAATTCATACGACAAAGGCACAGTGTAGTACTTAAAGAATGAAGAAAATACGGGAGCAAAAAAAAAAATGAATGGGACGCATACAGTATGGAACGAACAAACAACGGCTTTATTGGCAGAATGACATTGGTACAATAAACTGCCAAGAGGAGAACAACAAACCAAAGAGCCTTGTAAGGGATATGACCTCTCTAACTGAAATGGTTGCGTTACACAGTTTGTCGATACTCAGCACCAAATTATCTAACAGTTCCTGGGGTAACACTTCCCATTCTCCAAGGAGCTTCTATTTCAGTTATTTGAAGTTCTCCGAAGGGTAGTATTGTGCTGCTAGACGTTTCACGAAAGTATTCCACACATGCTCACTGGAATTTAAATCGGGGAAGCAAGCTGGCCAATATATTCTGTGGGTATCTTCCCCTTCCAGGAGCTCCTTAACAGCATAAATCTTGTATAGTCGTGCATTGTCATCCATAAAAGCAGAGTCGGGACCAATGGCACACCTGAGAAGATGACGTGGGGGAAGATAACTTCATCACAGTAACGATCTACGGTAAGTGAACTTTTGTCGAAAATGTGAAGCTCTCCCTCTGTTCATTCGCCATAATGCCTTCCCATACAAGTATGCCAAGACCAACCAACAGTCTCTTTCTCTAATGTTGTGGGGTAAAAACGAGTCCCTACCTCTCTCCATATCAACCGAGATCAATCCATCATAATGTTTTATGGTGGTTTTAATTGTAAATATTTCATCTCACCATTTTATGCTACTACACCTAGCAAGCAGGTTATAAGGACTTTGACTTTCCTGCAAAGAAGGTTTAGGGACCTGATGTATTGAATTTTACATTTATTATTATTTTATCTATTTATCTATCGTATTAAATAAAGATTTCAAAATTATTATATTATTATTTACTGTATTCAAGTATTCAACGTAATCTCAGTGTTCGCTACCTTCCCCAAGTGATTTCAACAACCAATAGCTAAATTTCCACTAAAACGCACTGGATAGGGGATCCGCTCTCACGCGACTTCTTAAGGTGTCAGTTGAGTACGGAAAGCCTTCGACCGCGTCTGGCATTTGGAGCTCATTTTCAAGCTCATGAGCAATGGAATTTCGTCGGCACACATCAGATTAATTCAATTCTTTCTGCTTGGAAGAAAATTCTACGTCTCCATTGGAAATGATGTCTCAGAATTTAAACGAATTAGAGCCGGTGTTCCCCAGGGATCAATCCTTGGACCCATACTCTATCTGTATTATGTTTCCGATTTACCACAATAATTACCTGGACTATAATTATTCGACGACACGGCTTTAGCGGTGAAGTCTGCATGCCCAAATTTCGCAAACCAGAAATTATAGAAAATTATGCCTCAGTTAGAATTCTGGTGTCGTAAATGCCGAATTAACATAAATGCTGACAAGTTTTAATTGTTAATTACACGAAAGAAGCATTCACAGATCCCTATTACGTCAAGACTTAAACTTTTTAACACCGAAGTGCCGATCGTCGAAAGGCCACATACCTGGGTATAGTTTTCAATACTAAATTTAATTGGAAAGATCATATAAGTTATGTTCGAGGAAAGACAATAGGGGGAATTCAGAGTCTTATCCCTTTGCTAAATTCCGAATCCAAACTAAATTTACGGAGGAAAAGACACCTATAAGTTGCGGTCATCAGACTGATTTTCTTATATGCATCCCCGGCATGGGCCGCCATCAGAAATAAGGAATTAGAGAAACTTCAAGTCACGCAGAACAAGCTTCTACGCACAATGACAAATGCTCAGTATCTTGTTTCAAATAAGACAAATAATAGGAAATAATAGGGATATAAAAATTCAAATAATAGGGATATAAAAATCGAGCCCACTCTTACGTATCTGCACAGAATTAATGACAATTTTTTTACTAAATCAAAGTGTCCCCATTTAAAGAAATTAAGTCTTTGACTATATGTTCCTAGAGGAATTCGCGCATTGAGGCCAATAGCAGCTCACCTCACCCGTGACTCAAGCTTTCCGACGTAGCATGCATACTTTTATGCACAGCTGTATATAATGTATATATTTATATTTTCATATCTATGTTTTCCGTAATCTATTTGACATTTATTTTATGTATACTCATTTATGTATTGTACATGTGATAAATAAAGCTTATCAAATTGTTATACTACTTATCAGGATGTAATTATTAGGATTTGTTTCTGTTTATTTCACATAAACACATCATATTGTATAGTTACCTTTGCTGCTCCTAGGTTCCTTCTCGTTTTGTTCTGCTCTTCTTCGGGCCTTGTGGCTTATGACCATGCCCCTTTCTACCTTCCTTTGACCATCCAATGCATCGGTCTGGACTTAATAATGCCATGTGCCCACTTGCCGAATATTTCACTGAGCCGGTAACATCGCGCTTCGCGGGATAATCCGGTAATACTAGATCGAATCGGATCATTCAGTACGAGCCGCGACGCCGACTGGGTAGGACTGCTAAAGAAAGCTCTGCTGAAATTCAAATATTATGCTTATGCCATTTACTGATAAAAATTGCGCATCTCCCTGACCTAATTGCTTTTCTAATGCCTATGTTCAATTGCTTTTCTCGAACTGCCATTTGAATTGAATTGCTTCATTTGCTTTAAAAAATGCCATTCCACTATAATTGCTTCTTAGACGGTTGTCTGACTGATCTGATGTATTGGATTGCCACAAATTGCTATGGAAAAATTAATTGCTATGAAAAATGCGTGCTTATGCCATATAGAATAATGAGTTGCTAAAATTGCTATTGGACTATAATTGGACAATACCTGCTCATGCCATTTTTACTATTGAATTTCTACTATTGCTATTGAAAGTGAATGCTTACGCCATGAAGATTTTCTCGCTTTCGGGTGTTGATGACAAATGGCATCATTTCTTTTTAAACTACCGGAAAAGACCACTGGCACATAATTTAATCTAAACAAGATTCTTCAAACTAGGAGCAGAGGAAGTGATTTTGATAAGTCCTCCAAATCAAACGGAGCCGAGAATCGTTTGTAAGACTGAACTTACTCTCACTCGTAAAAAGGACCATTCACGAGGTGCCCAGTTTATATGTTCTCTACACCACAATAAACGGTACAGGCAATGGGCGGCTGTCAGTGGTGTGCAGCGTTCAGGATGGCGGGCGAAGAGGCCACCTTCTGACCACCGTAAACCAGAGAACAAGTCATCCGGTTGCCATGCGCAATTGTTGAACATTGTTGCCCGCTGTCTGGTTTCGATCTCTTTTCGCCTGCAGGGCGATATATGGGTCAGCAGTTGCAGTTGTTTTACTTAGCCGACCACCATCAACCTTTCTTACAGCTGTACATGTCATTGGGAAGGCTTTCCAAGCTCGTGAAATTGTAGAGACATTAGGTTATTTAGTAGCAGGAGACATGAAAAATATGCAATTCCTTCGCCGGGAATCGAACCACGGACCTCTGAAATACCGGCTCAGTGTGCTGACCATTACACCACGAAGGCACGCTAAGAATGTGGGAGATATACCTTATAAAATAACACTTTTTATCAATTTTAAACTCTTGGGCTAATAATGTCAAACTACACGCTTCCTCAGGCTTTCCAATCATTTTAACACGTGTAAAGGCATCTTGATGTTTTCTTGTAGCCATATTGCACTTACACTCTCACATGCAGTAGAATGCTTAGAAATGCG
Organism: Stegodyphus mimosarum; assembly: GCA_000611955.2. Lineage (NCBI taxonomy): Eukaryota > Metazoa > Arthropoda > Arachnida > Araneae > Eresidae > Stegodyphus > Stegodyphus mimosarum. The sequence goes on from KK122393.1 coordinate 751,663, forward strand.
CCTTCATTTCTAGTTTTAAGTTGCTTTGCACTGCACGCGCTGACTTCTCGTTTTTGTCTCCCCTGACGTACTCCCTGACGTCATGGTGCTGATATTTGCACATGCATCACATTTCTACTGAGTTGGATTTTTATTGTATTGATCGCAAAAGGCTCTTTTCAACACTTTCATGGTTGTATGTTGAAAAATGAATTTACTGCTTATAGTTTGCATACTAGTGTATGTTATACTTAGAGAAAACCACGTAAACGCCCATGCACTCAGCCCATTCTTCTGAAATCAAAGCTTGGTACCGAATTATCTATTTCCAGCGACTTTATAGCTCGGCTACTGGTGGGCCCTGGTTTTAAGACGGGTAAAATTGTTGCTTCGTGGTGCAATTTTTGAAATGAAATGAATAGAACTTTTTGCAACATACGCATCTATTAGAACAAAATAAATTTGAGTCACATTCTATAGTTTTCCTCTGATTAACTTGTTTTAACACTCGAATTTTCTAATCATCTTGTAAGGGTTTACTTTATTTTCGTAAAAGTTATTTTTATTTTAAGACAGCTTTCCTTTACATCCAAATTTTCTTACCTATGTTTTCCTACCAGAGTGTGCTTCAGTTTCACGCTTTATGCAAAATAAGGGAGAAATTACTGAATGCTGAGTTATTTAAGTTTGAGAACTAGCGAGAAAGAGAGAATATGTTCTGCCTTTTGACCACGTTGTTGCTACGAATTAAAGCTTGCTAGTTTACGGCCGTGCTTATTACGTGACTGTTAATCTGCATCGGTTATTTTTAGATAAGAGCCAACTACGAGGTAACAACTCTGCTCAGCTTAGGCTATTTACTTCTATTTAGCTTTAATTTTCCATTTCCTATTTTAAGTTCAAGCCAAAAGTGTTGGCTTCCTGTACGCCCAAAAGGGGCCATCTGTAAATATCTTGAGTTAAAAAAAAGGTATTTTAAAGCTTCTTCGAAGTTGTTATTTACGCTACAGGAACTTAGAAAATAATCGCTACTCATCTATTAGGTTCTAGCAGTTAAAGGGCTTTATTTCAGCTGGAACATTATAGCCTTTTTCATGAATTGTTTCACACGAATCTTGTTTTTCTCGAATAAGCTTTTACTTGCGCCATTATTTTTGTAGATTTCTAAAATTCATCATTAAGATTACACCGGAAAAGAAACACTGGAAAAGAAACACGATATAACATTTAAAACTAGGCAAGAAAGTAGCTTTAGTTACTGAATAAACCTCTAACGGTTTCGAGAGCGAAGAGACACAGACCATGAAGAAGATGAATTCTGAAGAAGAGGGATCTGAGTCCAATTATCCTCGAAATCGGACAGATGTATTCAAAATCTATGCCAAACTAAGCTTGCATTTTTACTTAATTTTTTCTTCGTATTTAGGCTTTATATGAAGAAAGTTATATATAAATAAATTCAAATTATTGAATTTTACCTAGGTTTCTGTGCTCATGCTTAGGCTAGTTGGTATGTGACTATACAAGGCTTAATATCTAAAATTAAAAGCACTGGAGCCTTATTGAAGGCCACCAGGAAAGATGAAAGTAAAACTCATAGAAAATAAAATAATAAATAAATAAAATTAATGAAATAAAAGGTAGATAAACAAAAGGAATTCTAAATGAATAATTAATTATGAATTAAACTAAAATAATATTATAAAAATTAAATGAAATATGAATGAACAAAATAAAGTTGAGAAAAGTGATAATAACAAGGCACAGCATCGAGGTTAAAAGAATGGTAACTATTTTTAACAGCATGCTTGGAGGTAAAATAATATTGCTTCATTATTATGACTTCTATCTGAATCTTTCTTGACTGGCTGCGTACGTCCCATAAATATTCTTATTCCTAAAAGGGTTGCATTTCCACATGAGCTGTTTCTCCCAAAGCTGATTCATTTTCTTTGCATATTTCCCACTTTTCAAGGAAAATAGGGCATGCCCTCAGTAGCAAAAATCAATATCAGTTTTACAAAATTCTAAAAAAATCTTGCATTAATAACAGAATTTTCTGGTAATTTTGCGATTCAATTATACAACAAAGTATTGGAGCTCATCTTATAGAAATATTAAGTTTTTTGAAGCAGGAAATGGGATTCGAATCACGGACCTTTCACTTATTGCCTTGTTGCTTTAATCTGTGAAAGCCCCTAAAATCTGCTTTTTAATTTGATATTTCTCTCTGCTGTTCTAGAAATAGAAACATATTTATCTAAGAATCTTTCTGAAATACGTTTTTCCAGAATTAATGGACAATGTAAGTAGCTCAAGCCGTAAGTGTCTAATAGGACTTATACCGAAATTTTTAATACCCAGTTAATAAGCCAATAATCGCCAAATCAGCTAGATGGCCATTTAGTCATTGTTAAATAGACTTGCTCCTGTATTCTTATTTTTCCGGCAGAGCATCTTTCCTCCCAGGTTTTCATGTTACATTATGCAGAAAAATACAGCAATTTTACATATAATTTTACTAGAATTATCTGTGTGCAAAATTAATAACACTATCGTAGCGAGTTTCACGCATTCACTTTTTCAATTCATTAGATAATCGGAGGCTTACTCATTGTAACATAACAGTAACTTAAAGCATACGCCCTATATGTTTTCGTTTTATTTATATATGTTCTAATACGTTTTACTTTTATTTGCTTTACTTTTATATGTTTTCGTTTTACTTTTATGTGAATGTACGTAAATGCGCAACGACTTTGGGACTTTATATTTATGTTGTATAGATTTTTAAACTACTGCAAAAACACCGGTGAAAATTTATTATGCACAGATGTTACTTAAATAAATAAATAAAAATGCTTGTTTTAATAAAATTTCCTATGAAAAGGATTATGAATTTAAAATTTATAAATTTTAAATATTATTGTATGCACTATAACATAAACTATAAATGCGAACAGTGCGTTTTGAAACATAAACGAAAATTGAATAAAATACCCAGCTATGATACTGAAGAAATTCATCCTAATATTTTATGTTACACATTCTTCCCTTTATTTCAAATTTACGGCATAAATTTGAGGTTTAAGAAATTAAAGCTAAAATTTGATGTTACATATTAACACTTCTCTTAAAATTATAATTTATTATTCCCTTAAAATTTGAACATATTTTTAAAATATACCAATATTTGGACATATTTTTAAAATATACTTATTACTGTAAAGAAATCAAACTTTGAAGTAATGATGATGTAAAAATATTGATAGCACATATCGTTGATCCATAATGAATAGAAAACTAAAGCAACACTAAATCTTTATTTTTATTTCAGTAAACATGTTGCGGCCACAAACAACTTGGCACACTACTTGTGCCTATTTCAAAATGTTTAAATTTTTGATAGCTTTGCTGTTAGAAGACAGCAGCAAGCAACAGTCCAGCTAAGCTGAAGTGTAAAAAGCAAGTGCTTTGTGTTCAGGATGAAATCTTGATTCAGAATGAGTTAGTTTTGGCGCTCAATGTATTTGATTAGATAATTAAAACTGCTTTAAAACTTTTATTGGCTGTTTGAGTTTTAGATCCATTTACATCACCAGCATTATAATATGAGTCATATGACATGGATTAGTCTTGAAATGATGCAGTGCAGAGAAAGATTACTATTTCTAGAATACAGAGGCGATATACCAAATTAAAATTAAGCATCAAGGGACTGTTACTAATTTAAATCATAATTTATCTTTTACATATTTTTTATTTTTCTTATATATATATACATATTATTTATTTATACGTATATATTTATATGAATATAAAAATCAAAAATAAAAGTCGAAACGACAAAGAATAAAATTCCGTTCTTGAAATTTTAAATTATATATATATATATACAATGCATGCATATATATGTAAGATAAAAATATGTAAATCAAAATTATAATTTAAACTAACCCCTAATTCCCTTTAAGCCTAATAATCGTATTAGATACAGGATGTGGCTTCTGCCCAGGCGCCTGCTTACATGTGTTTCATAACACCTGAGTCTCTCTCTGTTTTAAAATTCGTAATAACTTTTCTGGATTACGTCATTTCTAGATCATTCCATTTTTCATGCCCTGCGCAGCGCTGATGACGTAATAGTTGGGAACTGAAACTTTTCACTCAACGAAAACTTTTCTCTTCGTGTGCTTCCATATTGGCTAATTAAGCACTTCAGCTTTCTTCTGTGCGCTGCTTCGTCGCTATTTCGTTGTGAGAGCTTTCTATCGCATAAAATGTAAATATTTTTGAATAGGCACGACTAGAGCCCCAAGTGATTGTGGCCACGAACGTAAACTGGAAAATAAAAGTGAAATTAAAATCGCTTCAACTGCCAAGTTTCTTTATCTTATATAGCTATTATGCATCGACGCTGCTCCGTCTTTTCCTTGCATTTATTATTATTACATATATATATAAATGTTGTATCATTTACTTTAACTCATATTGACATTTATGTCGCCTTCTTTACTTCCAGTGATCAGTGTCCAGCTAAGCCGTCTGAGGGTTATTGACTGGGAGATACTGCATTCGAAAAGGCAGTGCAAAATTTGAATTTTTTTACTTCCTTATATCTAGCTTCCAAATAAAAAAATCTTAAATTTGAACTAATAAGAATTCTTTTCGAAAATGTTTTTGAAAGTTCTGTAATTGTCTTGCAAAAATTTTATTGTTTTGTAGCAAATTGTGAAGCAAAAAAATTCTAACTTTCATTTTAAAAATGGAATATTTTCCACTGCTTTAGACTAAGGAATGTTTTAGATGAGAATTTTATTTTTTACTATGATAAAGTTTCACATTAACAAGGAAGTTACGTGGTATATAGTATATATATATATATATATAAAACTTTCTGCTCTTTATTGCTCTTTTTCGACGCCATATTATAACTACTGGAAAGTTAGGCAAAGAAAGGAGTGTGGTATAAGGTGTTTTCTCCTTCCCTTTCTGTATGTCTTCGTAGTATAATTGTAAGCGTACTCAACGCGTATTCGACAGGCCTAAGGTTCGAGTCTCGGCGAGGGCATTGCACATTTTTCATGTGTCCTAACTAAAAGGTGGTGGTCAATAATTCGTCACCACCGGGATTTGGCGATTGGGTTCCCTGATCTCCCAGTTGCCCTTTAAAAGAGGAAGCATAGAAGGTTTTTTTTCTCCCTACTTTCCACATGCCTTCGTAGTGTAATTGGAAGCATATTCGACGCGTATTCGAGAGGTCTAAGGTTCGAGTCCCAGCGAGGGCACTGGACATTTTTCACATAACCAGCATCAAAAATTTCTGATGACTCTACAAGGTAAAATTATCATAGTAAAAAGCGATTAGCTTCAAGGATAGCATATTTTTTAGCTCCTTATTTGATTCATAACTTCACCTTAAGTGAGTGATGCTTATACCTAAACAGCCGAAAAATTTTAGTATTATGCACGAGTAAAATTCACAAACACATTACGACAGACTTTTATTACCTCTATAACAACGAAATGTTTTCCCTAAAGGTTAAATAAACCATATCTTTTTTAATACATAGCTACAAATAACGTGGATTGCTAGGAATTTCGAAATTCAACCGAAAAACAAATTTGATCCCAATTATTTCTTGCCCCCCTAACCAACGAATATACAGCTGATAGTTCGTATTTCCCGATTCGCTAATGTTCTTTCCTAACCAACCGAATGTGCAGTTAATTGTCGGTATTTCACAATTCGCTTTTTTTTGTTCTTAAGTGAAAACACCTGTAATATCAGATCAAGGATTGCACGTACCCTTTCAAATCTGGTTACAAACCAAATTTCTGCCTTCATCAGCAATATTTTTATGATTGGAATAATAAAATATAAAAATTATCATTTGCCGCCTGCATACATAATATATGGTGTATATTAGAAACGTCTTTTGATAACTACAGTAATGGTGCATCTGTTTGTAAAAATTATTATTTAGGTAGGTTACACATAGTATCCACAACGCGGCCTTTATTTTGGCAACCGTTGGTCGTAGATCATCCAACTACAGATATGCTTCAGATCGCACAAATGTTGACATTTTTAAATTTAAAGAAATCAGTTTCTTAAAAATTAAAAAATTTAAATTTTTATACGTTTCTGAGGTCCCTGATGTGCAACAAAATCTGACCGAGATATTTAATTTCAAAATGTACGATATTTGACGTCATATTCAGTTTTCGTTAAGGAGTTGGTTAATAAATAAATTATAATAATTCGAGGTTGATTTTTGACCCCTTAAGTTCCATTAAATTAAAAAATTTTTAAAATTTAGTATGTCGGAAGTATTAGTATGTATTTTGGTATGTCGGAAGAATTTTCACACAAGTAATTTAACTGCTTTGAAAAACTGTAAAAATAAGTTGTTAATATTCTCATGAAGTTTATTCCTTTAATGGTAAACTTGTGATAGTAAGCAATTCATTAAAATATCTATTTCTTCATTTACAATTAATGCAAATATCATTTAATATCATGAATTAGCCCCGAGCCAATACTTAAGCCTGCCAGTGTTTTCTAGAGTACGAATTCTCTTAGATTTTGTGATTAAGATTCCCATTTTGAAAAAAAAAAATGATACTTGTCACGCTTAGCATCAGAAACTTATTTCTAAACAGATACTTTATATATAGAGACTCACGCATGCAAACATTTCACTCATCAATTTGTTTTCGCCCTCTAGAAATAATTCCCGACTTTAATTCCAAATATCATCGTCGATTTTTGTCGTACATGAGTGAAAATTTTTATGTTTTATACAGCGAGAACAAAAATTTCCTAAATATAGGCATAGGGACCAAAGGAAGATTTGAATTTGTAAATGTTTTATTTTTTCATGTATTATGTAATCCTTATTTACAATTCAAATTTGTATTTTAAATTACTAAAGCATGTTTTCTCTTCATATGTTGATAATGTTTACAGACTTACTATTAACGTCGATAGTATAGGAGGCTAACTAAAAAGAGGGCGCGAAAACTACCAGCTTGCACTCGATAAGTAACTTCTACCTTTTCATCTGTAAAAAATCGCTACATAGGGCCAAAGTGTTCCGTTCGGTTAATACGTAAATACCCAAGGAGCTATTTTGCTGGTCTTGTGTTCTTTTTGAGCTAAAACTGTTTCAGATTTATTATTGAAATTTTATATGAGTCAGATAGAAATATGTATTTCTTTATCACGACATGATCATTTTGATTTCCGTTCCTCATCCTATTTTCATAAATTTATCAGCGCATATTATGCATTATTGTACTCATTAGTCTTCGTATTCCGCCCAGACGGGAAAGTGGTTAATGAATTTGACTGCCGTACCGAAGATTCGAATCCCAGAGAAGGCATTAGTGTAAATTGTCTGTCCCTTCACAGAAGTTAACGGTGGCTGTCTGTTAGGTGTCTCCATAATACCGATTCTGGCTTTACTAGTGGCTAAAGCCTAAAATGGCAAATGCCTGCCATGAAAAAGAAAAAACAAATGTCTTCGTATTCAAAACAAACCCTTTCAATGACAACCACCTTTCTAGCGAGACTACTTCTGAAAGTGACGAATATTTCCGAGAACAAAAATAAACATTTGTACTGAATTTATGATCTCTAAGAAGACCAGTCACCATCGACCATGGGTGGTCGTCTTAGAGACGATTATAATTTTTTTTTCGTACTTAGACCTCTTCAAGGAAAACCAGCGCACACCACTACTATTACTGGTTTGTTTTTATTGATTATGGCAAAGCACACTAGGGTTATCTGCCTAAGAGGAAGGATCCCTACGTGGAAGACTTTCTAGGGGATATTGGCTCGTATCCAATTGGAAAATCACGAAAACGCCAGTGCCGACAGCAATGGAATCGAACCCAGGTCAGACTGTTAGTATTTAGTTATTTTACCGATCGGCTTCTTGTGAACCGCCACATCTGTTAGCAAGTCTAAATGGCAATAAAATGATTCGTGGTTCAAATTTTGTTGAGGGTATGGCCGGTGTTTTGTGTTTCCTGCTCGAAAAGCCTTATATCTCTACAAGGCCAATAAAAATATTCTTGCATTCTCATTATTTTTATTGCGTTTTCAACGGAGACTCAGTTTATTAAAAATATCGGAGTTGCAGTTAAGTTACTTGTGTTTTGACCCCATCCAATATTTGACGAAACTATAATTTCAATGTTCCGCTCTTTGAGGTTTATTTCGTCTATCTTTCTTTCTGTTTCAGAAGGAATTATATACATATTACAAAAAGCTCTAAAACGTGAATATTCATAGAGTATTTGATTCAATAGAAAGGATAGCCACTTTTTAAATGCTCTTTAAAATATCTCCAAATTAAGGCATGGGATGACGCCAGGGGATCTTTAGGAAAGTCCAGACATAAAATGCTGTTTGATAAAAATTTAAGTGTAATATTGAAATGTAACTAAAAATACTTAAGCTTTTTATCAAAATTGTGCTATAACAGTCTCAGTAGCTTTATTACTTATTGTATTCTGTGCTAAAAGTTTTTGCTCAGCTTTGTGCTTAATTTTTTATTTTTTTTCTTTCATTTTACTTATCATGCTTTGCCACTAATTTATTTTTTATGTATTTAAAATTTCAATCTAAAGTTAATTTTTACTCCCTACCGACCACCGGTTTTTTTTTAAGAGATCATAAATTCAGTCCTTATTTTTTTTTCTCTGAATAATAATTTTTTAGGTTTATATTTTTGTTTTATTATTATTATTATTATTATTATTACTGTGTACACATTTTATCTTAAACTTTGCTTCTAAATTACTGTGTGCACATTTTATCTTAAACTTTGCTTCTAATCTGCGCTTATTTTCGAAACCTCGCCCGTTTTTGTTTGGGAAATAAAACCCTGCTTCTGAAAGAATGTCTCTACATTAATTGGCGGCATAAATCAAAATTCGTAGTAGGTTTCAAATAAAAAATTTAACCATTACATTCACAGCTGATGATGAATGGAGCTGAAAAAATTTTTAAACGAAAAGCACATAAAAAATGGATAAGGTATCCATTTAAATTATGGTCAAGTGACTTCACAGAGATGAGTTGCTAAAATTAAGTAGAGAAATTTTCTGCAACTAAAGCGGAAATGAGATAAGCCATAAATCTTTCAGTAAGAATATAGAAATGCATTATGAAAGCATACATTTCTTTTTCACTCTTTTCACCGTTCGTCCAAGGTTATAAACAGCATGTTTATGCAACGTAGCGAGAACAGCTATCAGAAAACCAGAAGAAATTTCTATGTTTAGAATATTATACATCTAAAAAAAAAAAAAAAGTTTAATCCAGCAAACACAAACATCACTGAATTGCGCGAATCGAAATGTGCAGGTTATCAGGTTTTAGCTGAGTTACCAGCGTCGTTACGTCACCACTGAGGTCATTTCCTTTAGTCAACTCTTGTTTTTTAATGTTCCGGCAAGATCCTCTTCGAGTCTTATGACAGGCTAACTGTAAGGTTATTTTACCGTTTGTTTTATTCGCCTACATGCGTTGCCTTTTGTAACGAATTTTTTCCCTGTCTTCTCTCGCTCTCCCCCTTTGCGGATTAGAAAAGACGAAAGTTCAAGAACTTAACAAAATAATAACGTCGTAAATTTTATCAGAACCTGAAGACGATAAATATTCCTATCACATTTTCTGTATGACGTTCACTTTTATTAATCATTCACGAAATAGGTTCTAAATAGTTTTAAGAAAGGAAATTTTTAACCATTTGTAGAGAGTTAAAAAAAGAAAAGAAAAGAAAAAGAAGAAAAAAAAAAAAAAACCTTTTCAAATTTTCTAATGACAAGCATTTTTAATTACTCAAAGTTTTTAAATACTTCTTTCTTTATAAATGAGCTAGAAATTTATTACACTAAAATTTCTTTTCTCAACGCAGTGGGAAGCCTTGGGTTCTGCGAAAAGATGCTAGGAGTTTAACAAAAGCTGGTAGAATTAAATAGAAAATAATAATTCTACAACCTTTTTTACATGAAAACATAAACCCACTTAAATAAATTAAAGGAAATTTCTGTATAAATCCTTTAAATTTGTGAAAAACAAAGAAAGATATTGATTTAAAAAAATATAAGCCATTGCATTTCTTTCTGTAACTAAGGTTGAAAAATGAAGAAACTGTTAGCTTCATGTGGGAAAAATCTAATCTTGTATAAATCTCCCCGCAGCTTGGTCAGTATGGACTCCTTGGAGGTCGATCAATCTTTAGGACGGATCAATGATGATTAAGGGATCGATAGCCGAATGCACACCGGCAATTAATCGTCATATTCGGCTATCGACTCCCAATCGATTGTAATCAAGGTATCATTGATTACGAAAAAATGAATAAAATGATAATTAAATCTATGTTACCTAAAATCTCGCAAGCTGCAGAGATTTAAATTGTAAGCAGAAGCCGTGCATCTGTTAAGTTTAAAGTTTTAAACAAAAAAATTCTTTAAATCTCTTCTGACACAGTTGTTATTTCCATTAGACAGGACAATAATTCGTCTGATAGTCTCAGAAGGGAAAAAGTTAAATTAAGGAGTGGAAACTACAACTGCAGTTATCTATTAAGCCAAGAGCTACAGATACTAAACATCGTATCAGAAAGGCCAAGTAAAAATCCTTGCATTTAAATACACGTACTAATTTATCCTGTAACTTTTAGTCTGATTTTAGTGTTTAAAGTAATGTAAGTATATTTTCGCTTATGCAGTATGTTACACCGCTCAACATTGAAATTGTAACACCGAGAAGCAAAAGCCTGTCAACATGATTGATAGATATGCAAATGATCAAAAACGTAAAACAAAATATTCAAGTCAGCTCAGTTTATTCTCTATGGAATACACTTCCATGAGGCGAAAATGCTTTTGCATGCTTGGAGTTATTAATCACCGCATGAGTAATGTTTTGCCACCCTGGGAGCATTTAGAAATGTAAAGCATTATTACTGGCACCCTATTGCCATTCGCAACAGCAAGTCAGTGATGTCCCATGTGTGCTTAATGGACAATCCGGAGATGCTGCAGGTCACTGTAGAACGTCAAATCCACGCAGGCTGTTTATGATAGCATGAGCAAAATGCAATTTAGCGATGAAGCATTGTTAAATGGCTTCTAAAATACCTTGCAGAAATGGCTTACTCCATGACTAAATCAAAGTTCAGCTATCAATATACTAGGAAGGAATACTAGAGAGGTCTGCCTATTGCACATTATGCTGCTCAATATCATTATTCTTAGGAGCAAGACATGGCTTGACATCTCCGTGAGTACTTGTTGACGGTATTGACTACGTAGTCTCCAGACCAACTTCTGACTGTCACTGCTTCCGAAATAGAAGCGAGACTCATCATCCCTTATTCTCTTTTGTAATGCGATAGCCTTTGACAGCGGAAGCTTATGGTTAGTGAAGCATCTGTGGCTCATTGTCTAGTTTGCAGTCCAGTACTGGGAGAGCATCTTCTAATAGTTTTAGTAGACATTGTTGGTCCTCCTGAATTTGTACGTGACGTCCAAGTTCGTTCTTAGTATTAGAATAAAAATCACTGCACGCCATTGTTCTAATCGGACGGTTCATTTAAGTCGAAGTTCATCTCTGGCAGCCGCTGACGATAATCTGAGTTTGTTATCCTCGCAACTACTGCGATATCGAAGTTGAGCAGTTGGCACTTTCGCTTAGGTAGTAATTTGCGGGAGTAATAATCCATTATCTCTAACTTCAATGATTCTGTTCCTCTACGTTTGCGATAGGGATTACATCCGTCGACGAACTTGAGACATCATGTTATCAAATCACAAGACCTAATACGATTTATGAAGTCTCACGTGCCAGACAAAAATTGCATTCAGTTAGGGTTTTCTACCATTTATATGTGCTTTGCCCCGCAGATATGTAGAAGGATTTTACATTATACCTATGACTGGAGCAAGGCTCTAAAAAATTTGATCATTTGCATATTTTAATCATACCTACAATCTCCCAACTTGCATACCTTACGAGCTTTCCTTCTTGGTGTTAAAATTTCTGTATTTAGCTGTGTATTTTACATATACACATTTCAATTATTTAATATGCTGTTTTCATGCATTTTTACATAAAAGGAAATTAGACTATTTATTGATTATTTTTGGCAGCTATCGTTAAATTAGGTAAATCGAAATAGTAAAATCTGTAGCTAATGAATATTTTGATTTATCTTTTGTCAAAAAACGTCTATTCTCCAAGCGTTTATTTTACTTTTTTTTATTTTACTCTTATTGTTATCGTTACCAATATTCTTTCAGTTCTTGCTGATGAATGGAAGAAGAAGAATACAAATTAATTGATGTTGTCAATTAGGGAACTTAACAGCATTTTCACTTTCAAAATCTTTATCTTACAAAACCGAGAATTCTTGACTTTCCTTCAATGTTTCTCCAATAAGAAAAGCAAGCGATATTATATACAGTAGAAACAATCAGGAATTTCAGAATTTAGGATCGTTAAATGTTTTAATACCAGGATTTTTCTAACTTGATTTGCTTGAAAGCTTCGCCATAAAAACTCAACATAAAAGGATTAGCCTTTTACTTTAAAATGTCTTATGTTTCTGAAACTTCATTCCTATTAAAACGCATTTTACAAGAGCTTCAACTCTCGACTTTTGATACACATATTCGGCATCTAAAAAGTGACCGTCAGTTGTAATAATCTTTTTAATTGTCTGTTTTCAATGCATCTTGAGATTTTATAAAGTATTTCATGATCATTCTCATTTTATCTCATACTGATGAAGTTAGAAGATGAAGGCGATATTTATTGCCTTGGTAATCTAAATTTATATTTACTATTGTTGATACGTGAACATTAAGTAAAGAAAATACATCTTAATTAAAGAATCTATAGCCCAATTAAAACTACTGCACTCGGCCCAACAGAAACCGAGTATCTATGAACACTGGTAGTTCGACCTGGGTTCGAATCCCAGTGAACGGACTGGCTGTATAGGCATTTTCGTAGTTTATCCCATGTGTAGTATGGATTCAAGTGACTATCAGGTTTTCCTCATGTGTAAGGTGGATTCAAGTCCTCTACAAAAGCCTCTCTCCACTCAGACAGATAACCCTTGAGTACTTCGCTATAACCAAATAAACCGAACCAAACCTACTGCATGCAACAGAAGATATGATTTCGATATATTTATCTATTTTGTTGATGTTATTGATGTAATTCGGAAAGAAGAAATTTTGATACCTATTGACAAATGTATCAGAGTTCTACAATTTATAAAATATACTTAGGTACGAATATGCTAGTAGTGTAGTATTAATGGTGCTCCTAAGCTGAAAAAAAATAAACATTTAAAAAGGAACTACGCATTTTCTTTACAATTACACATTTTTTTTACTAGATGTGCCTTTTATCATACTGACTAAGTGACACAACAGTTATTAAAATAATCCGTTACAAATCTGGAAATAAAAATAAACTGTCATTCAAAAATGCTTAAAAGACCTGTTTCTCCCGCTTTGATTGGATCTCCAATGTTTCTGAAAACTACGCATACATTATAAATAAATATAGCATGGAATTTTGTATAATTAAAAACATGTTCTGCATGAATAATATTACCATTAGTTTTGAATACTTTATCAATGCAATCCTCAAATAAGTAGCATGCTTTTAATTAACATAATGTGTTTGTCAATAAATGCCGAAATTATATGCTAAAACCCGAACTGCAGTGGTTTCATATTTAAGCATTATTATTCATTCTTTCCGCTGTATAATCAAATTTTCTATTTTGTTACGTATTTTATGTGAGATAAATCCTAAACAAGCCCCTTTATCTTTCTTTAAAATTATATCTTTCATTCTCCTGTTGTAATCACTCAATGCAAATTAGAAAATTATCAGAGATCCGATAGATCAGCCATCACAATTTGTTTTAATCTCTAACATAGGAAATTTATGTGCGTATCAATTAGCACAAATCATTCAAAAATCGAACGTCCTATAAAGTATTCGTTTAGGGTTTTCAGTCTATTCCGATGGGCGGCTAAGTAATTAAATAAGCCAAAAAATCCTAGTAATTAATTCCAAGTTCGGTTCCCGGCGGCTGAAAGGTTTTCTCTTTGTGTACTGCAAATAGGAGACAACCTTCTTTAGAGAGATTTTAGCCAAGGCTTTTCCTTTACTTATTAATCGAACTCAGTAAGCCAAAAAATATAGGATAGTAGCCGGATTTGGGGCCGTACTTTCAGATTTTACTCTTTAGTTAAATTCCAAACTATTAAGAACATTCTTACCTTCATTTGGTTTCAAACTCGATATATGTGTGTGTGTGTTATTTTAGAGGTTCGTAGTCGTGGTGCGTTGACATAGCTTAGCAGAGAGCTGACTAGAGAAGATGAAAAGAGTCACTTTTTGGTCAAAATGACTAAGAAAAACTGCTACGTATATATGACTGGGGTGATTAGGTTTAGGTTTAGGTATCACGGCAAAGCCTCGAGGGCAAGGGAAGTCTTCATGGAGGACTTGCTATGGGAAAATGTCTCGTATACACGTTACACATGAGGAAAGCCACGAAAACGCCCATGCAGCTAGCCTGTTCGCGGGATTCGAACCTCGGACCGAATTACCAGTGTTCAGCGACTTTACCGCTCGGCCGCTGGAGTGCCCTAAGGGAAAACATCACTACTGGTTTGATGGTTAAAACGTTCTTTTTTATCTGGAATAGGAACAATTCTTCAAAATTCATTTTTGCTTAATTGGTATAACATTAGGGCTGCTAACCACGTCCCACAATTTTTATATTCGCAGTTTACATTTTTAATCATGTTTCTATTAGATAACAAAAAATGAAGCTTAACAAACTTCCTAGGCAAAGAAAGCAGCAAAAAATTGATGCGTAATAACTATAGTTTAATCCTGAGTTTTCTGCAGTGAAAAGAAATCGCAGAGAAAGAGTGACGTAACATGCTGTAGAGAGACGCAAAATGTGTCCTTGAAGAGGGAATGAGTTTAATTAAAAATTATTAATTTAAAGGTCTATTGCCTATTAGTCCCAATTAAGTTTAATAATTTTGTTAGTAATTTTTTTAAATTTATATTTTACACACATATAAACACATTATGCAATGTACTATATATATATATATATAACAGCATTACAAATTTTTTTTTTAAAACAAAAATTTCTCCATGTTACTTCCGCGCAATATGCTGCTGAATATAACGTTGACCATCTCCTTCCTTTTGATAAGGTTGAATCAGATTTTGATCGAATTCCTCTTCCAGCTTTTGTATTTTTATATTTTGCTATGGTTTTCGGAATTTCTTCTGGTTTGAAAGCAAGTTGTTGATGTTTTATTAAGAAATGTTTGGATTTTACTGGTTTTGATTTTATTTTTTCATGTCTTTGTGAAATAGGTTCTAAATTTCTTACTTTTGTATATATATATATATATACACTGGTGTCCGAAAGTTAAGCATAAATTGTAAAATGCGAAAAACATAGAGTAAATATTCATAAAATTATTCCAAATTTCTTGCGGATATTAATTAGGTGAAGAAGAAACTTTGGGTTTATGCAAAACCTTTCAGTCGACTTCGTCCTGCGCGAAACACCTGCGCATGTCGGAAAGCAGAGAAACCGATTCACGCAGCATAGGCAGTTTAGACAAGTTTCGGGCAACTGCTGTGCGAAAGAACGTTGTTAACCATCAAACAAGGTGAATGATGGCACAAAGACGTCAATTGGAGATGTTTGCGAAAGGAAGAATCGTTGGAATGCTGGAATCCGGACGATCACAAACCGAAGTGTCTCGAATTCTGAATGTGAACCAGTCTGTAATCTCAAGACTGTGGCAGAGGTTTCAAAGAACGGGAGATGTTACCCGACGACCAGTATCAGGTCGACCAAGAGTCACAACCCCTCGCCAAGACCGATATCTGGTAATAAGTGCGAGACGCCGAAGGAGCAGTACTGCCAGAGCACTGGGTTCGGCGCTCACAGTCGCCACAGGAATACGAATTTCGAAACAAACTGTTTACAGGAGATTCAGTCATGCTGGCTTGTATGCCAGAAGACCAGCAGTTTGCATTCCCCTCACGTCTGCGCAGAAACGCGCTCGTTTGAACTGGAGTTTGAAACATCAACATTGGAGTGTGGGAGAGTGGGTCAATGTGATGTTCAGTGACGAGTCCCGGTTTAGTCTGAGTACTGATTCTCGTCGGGTAACGATATGGAGAGAACGTGGAACACGTTTTGAACCAAGAAACATATCGGAAAAGACATCATTTTCCATCAAGGGGAGTAAGGGTATGGGCAGGTATCATGATGGACGGCTGCACAGACCTCCATTTCTTTGACACGGGGTCTGTGATTGGTCAAAGATACAGAGACGAAGTTCTTGAGCCTTATGTTCGCTTGTTTCGAGGTGCTGTCGGTCCTGACTTCATATTCATGGATGATAATGCGCCATGCCACCGAGCGGTGCTGGTTGATGACTTCCTTGAAACGGAAAACATCCAGCGTATGTCGTGGCCTGCAAACTCCCCTGATTAAAATCCTATCGAGCATGTATGGAATATGTTCGGAAGACAAATTGCAGCCTTTTCGCACCCACCAAGCTCCGTTACAGAACTGAAGAGAACTCTTCAAGAAGCTTGTAACCGTTTGAGCCCACAACTCATTCATCATCTCATAGCAAGTATAGTAAATCACTGTGCAACGTGCCTGGCTGTCAGAGGTGACCACACGTCTTATTAAACTGCAGCATCAGTAATTTATTTAATGTTTTCTTTCATTTTTTCTTTAAAGTGTGAACCCTTACTATTCTCAGTTTTCTTCCAAACTGCTACTTTGGATAATAAAATTAATTATTATCGTTCTTTTGATTTGCTTCCTTATTTTATAACCATTTTACACTCGCATATCACGTTTCCCGCCATTCTGATTTACAGTTCCTTCTTTATTCACATAATTATCAATTATGCTTAACTTTTGGACACCAGTGTATATACTATATTACCCACGCATACATATACATATATAAATATATGTGTGTGTGTGTGCGCGTTAGTGTAACAATCTAGACATTGATGGTGTGTAGATGTGTAAATACGTAGTTGTAGTGAAGCATTAGTATTCGTAGCGGCCGATTTTATATATTTTTCTTTACTCTTGAAAAGCGCGAGCTTAATGTGAATAGCACACATCGTAACGGGCGCAGTCTTCCCGTCCGTCTTGGTAACATTTGCATCTTTTTTACATTTTATGACAATACGATGGATGAAAAAGAGGTTGTAGAGACATTAGGCTATTTCTGAGCATCAGACATGAAAAATGAGCAACGCCTTCGCCGGGAATCGAACCACGGACCTCTCGGTTACGCGTCGAGCATGCAGACCACTACACCACGAAGGCATGCGAAGAAGGCGGGAGAAATACCTTATATACTCCCCCTTTTAAAGGGCGACTGGGGTTTTGGGGACCTAATCGCCAAATCGCGGTGGTGGAGAATCATCATCCACCACCTTTTTTAGTTCGGGCGCCAGTGTAGAGACATTAGGCTATTTCGGAGCATCAGACATGAAAAATGAGCCAAGCCTTCGCCGGGAATCGAACCACGGACCTCTCGGTTACGCGTCGAGCATGCAGACC
>KK122393.1:789087-804643 GCA_000611955.2 Stegodyphus mimosarum
AAAAAATGTTTCAGTGTCACTTTAGTGTTTTAAAAGTGTTAGTTTTCTAATAAGTGTAGTATTTTTACTTCCTTGTACAAAGTAAAATAGAAGTATTATAATCGCGAAAAATTTTGAGTATCATATTTCAACGAAAATATCTATTTTGACCGCTATCGAGTGCAATTTAACGATGTTTCTGCGTGACATCTGTACGTAAGGACAGACTAAAGGACTCTATTTCCACAAAAAAATTATAAAACTGATTTAAAATGGATTCAGAAGAAATTTTTTCATAGTGTCCGTACGTACGTACGTAGGTATGTATGTATCTCGCGTAACTCGAAAACGAGTAGTCTCAGAACGTTGAAATTTCGCATATAGAACTGCTATATATGTAGACGGCACCTCCCTTTTTGGTTGCAGTCGGCCGCACCAAAAATATATAAATATATATATATATACTCTGTTACTCGGCTCAGTGAGCTCAGTTTATTCTTATACGCTTGTAAATTGTGCATTTTTTGCTTTAAAAATGATTGAATTAGGTTGTTCTTATCTTCCGGTTAAAGTTTTTATGCCTTTAGTTAACTTGCATGTTATAGTTGTAGAGTTATCAACAATTTAAAAGTTGTTTAAGTGTGGCTAAGCCTAATTTTTCTTTTTACCATAGCAGCCATATTTGTTTACATTTAAAACTTAGCAGAATAGTGGATTTGTTGCCAATCTAGAGAAACTAAGTTTCGCAACAACAAAGTAACGTCTTCTTTTATTATTGCGAATTAAATTATGCTTATCAATTCTGGAATTATCATTTAAATTATTAAATTATCACACATATTGATTCAGTATAGCGTCCACAACAAATTAAATCAGTTTCTACGCTTTCAGTGTCTTTTTGCCGAGTGAGACTAAAAGTAAACTTTCAGTTTTGTGCACCGAAAAAATTGTCTTCTTGCCCGTTGGCCGAATTGTTTGCTTTTGCGTAGAAATGTCTAGTTTCAACTATAAAGTTTTTTTAAAAATTTTTTTAAATGTATTTGGTGTTTTATGTTTTTCTATATCTTTAAATTTTTAATGAAGATATTTTGTACTTTTATTATTTTTTCCTTGCTGCGAAGTGAGAACTAAATTAATTGAACGAGAAATACATCTCTAATGAAATTCGAGGAAATAAGTGTTTCATATTAGCAGAAAATATTGTCGCCAGTCTGTTTCGGACAGAGGAGAATATTTACGAGTAGCGCATGCGCTTTAGGTAAGCAGCGCTGAATCGTCTGTGAAAAATTGTTTATTTTTTATTTCTTTAATGTCCTTTATACATCGTTTTAAACTTATTATAGTACTGAATATAATAATAGAACATGTGGGAACGATTAGATAATTCTTCAGATGATATAATTTTTTTGCATTCTGAGTTATAAAATGAATGAGATGTAACGCTGTTAAGTTAACCTAGCGCCAGAGTATCGCTACAGAAAAAAAATAGTGAATTTTAAAAAGCGCATTTATTCTATTGCGGTTTATGCTCTATCGACGAAGTAGATTTAATTGAATTCAATAAGTTTAAATGAAATGCAGGAAAAAAACGTATAATTTAATATTCCGTACAAGGAAGTCATGTGGTGTACACATCAGATTTTTTATACTTAAAAGTACTATTATTTTAAAAAATTAATATTGTGGCTTTCCGCTATGATGAAAATGTACCAGAAAAGTTAAATTTTTCTTGTTATTTGGCGATCACTTTTCTACCTGTAAAAATCCTTTAAATTTTGTCTGAAATTTGACTCGCTTTCTTTTAGCTAGGAGTTAAGAGATGTGGATATATGTTTACTAACATTCTCACGTTTAAAACATAATATTTTTATTTACGTAATTATAAGAACATGTACAACAAATATAGTATGATTACGAATATTTTTAGATTTATATTTGAAACATATTACTTTTATAATGAATATGTAAATATTTATTAAAAAATTAGCATATTAATATACTTCATTATCTATTTTTGAGATTCAGTAAAGACTTATTGTTATGAATTAACCCTCAGAATTTAAATACTATGTAACACTTCCGATAATTTTGCTACTATCACTTTATTTAGTCTTTTACTTATTTTTTTTTTTTTACTTTTTTCTTTATTTTCTTTAACCAAATTAATTGTTTTTAATTGCTTAACATTTATTCAAAAAAAATTTTCATTTTTATACTGGTTTTACTTTGTCCCCATTTTAGTTCTAAAATATGGATTCTTGGTTAAAAAAAGCAATTTTGAAAGGAAAAGGAGCAAGTACTTCTTCAAATATATCTGTGATTGGGGAAGATAGTGCACGTCCATAAAGCAAAGTGTCACGAAAAAACGAGTCAAAACGGAAATACTATGACATGAGTTATTTAAATTTTGGCTTTATGTGTACTGGTAATAAAAATACCACAGATGGAACGTTTGTTGTTAGATTAGGTTAACTGTTTAAGAAAAAGCAAGTCGAAGGCTATCTGCATATGAAAAGGAATGCTTTTGTTGAGGATGTTTTAACACTTTGATGGTTATCAACGAGTTCAGCTCGCATTCCAGTTACACACCGCAGTGGGCGCAAACGAACTCATCTCTCATTACGAATTGACGACTGACAGATATCGTACATATCTGAGGAGAAATAATTGCTTAATCTCACAACCTTCTAAGGATTAAGGGAAAATGGCTCATATTCACGTCGCACATGGGGGGGAAATCACGAAAATACCAGCGCAGCCAGCCCGGTCGTCGGGCTTCGAACCCAAGTCGAACTACTAATACTTAACGATTTTACTGTTCCACTTGCGTATATATATGTAAAGTGTGTTATGTAATAAAATTCTAATCAACAGTTCTTTGGCTCCAGCTAAACTTCACTGGCATTTCGAAATGAAGCGCGCTGATTACAATTTAAAAACTATACTTTTCTTCAAAAGAAAACTAAACTCCATTGAAAAATGTCAACTTCAAATGATAAAAATAACTAAAACTCAAAACGAAATGGTAACAGAGGTATCCTGTCGTTTGCGTTGCCACACTGCACGTAATAGTGAAGCTTATACGATTGGAGAGACACTCATTAAACCTTGTACGAAAAACATTGTATCCTATATGTTCAATGAAGAATCCGCTAAAAATATTGGTTCATTACAATTATCCAATAGCTGTGGTTTGCTCTTCATTGTCGATCTTCCTACTGATATAGAAACAGAGCTAATTCATTGATTTAAAATTTGCAAGGAATTTGTTTTATAAATCAGCTGATATCACATGTCTATTCGTTTTACGGGATACAATGAAGAGCTCTTTTGCGAATATCTGCAAGAAAGAACTACCGGAGAAGATATATTTAACTGCATTTTACTTATAAAAGAAACATTATTGGAAAATGTGTACCAACGTTTGGTCAATTTGTGCACAAGCAATGTTGGGCAAGATAAAGGATGCTGTGGTGCACAGTTTGGAAGTAGCTACAATTGCAGCAAAAAGTCACTCTCTTTTGCATGATTAAAAACGATTACCTCAGTAAAATCTCGACCACTCCAATACAGATTATCTAAAATTTTAGGCCATGAAAGGGCAGCCTATATACTGCACTTTTATTGTGACCATCCAGAGGAAAAGCTTTGTCGAGATTGCTTGAACTGCGTAGCGAGTTATTATTTTTCTTTTAATCAAACAATCTGGGGCAATGAAGATATATTTACTAAATGTAAAGAAATCAGTTTATCATTACAAGGAAGGAACGTTCAATGTAATGGACAAAATTGCGTCTTTCAAACGAAAAGCTGATATTCTGGATTTCTTTGCTTAAAGAGAATAAATTTGACTGTTTTCCTACCTTAAATGATTTTTTAAAAATGGACAGTAAAGTTTACAATGAAATATTTTAATATTTGCGTAACTTGTAAGCTACCTTTTGGTCAATATTTCCCACAGTACCAAGAAGACAATTCTTATATTCGAAATCCTTTCACGACAATAGATACGTGCGCAGCAGATTTCATAAAATTAATTGATTTGACAACTAATTCCGGCAAAAACAAAAATTATAAAGCTTGTTTTACAGATTACGTTGAAACAAAATCCAAATATAGAAAACGACTTGATACTGCATCTGATGTAACAATTTACGTTTCTTATATTGGACCTCACATTAAAAAAACTCACACATCGAAGTCGCTGGAAAATAATGCTTTATTTCATTGATAATATTTCTTTCCTTTAATCAATTTTATGTGTTACTTTTTGTAAAATTGGAAACTGGAAAACGTTTCTTTTATAAGTTGGAATAAATGTTTATTTTGTTTATCTAGTATATCTATGTTATCATTTATTATAACTAAAACCCCAAATTTGCTCTGATATTCCTTAAAAAGTTTAAAACTTAAAAGAATTCACCGATGAGAAAAGTTTGGGAAACACTGCTTTATGTCAAAAGTTTTGTTTTGTGAATTCAAACTTGTATGGGCCCACCAGCGGCCGAGCAGTAAAGTTGCTGAACGCTGTTAGTTCGGTCCGAGGTTCGAATATCGCGAACGGCCCGGTTGCATGCGCGTTTTCGTGTTTTGCACTTTGAAAACGTGTATACGAGCCTGTTTCCGTTAGAAAGTTCTCCATGAAGGCATCCTTCCCCTTAGGCAGATAGCCCTCGAGGCTTTGCCGTAATCACATAAACCAATCAAATTTGTGTGTTTGTAAATTACACTGAAACTGGTACACTGAAAATGAATTTGATAAACAAGTGATAACTTTTCATGTTTATTTAGTTTTATACGTTCAAGCTGAAGCTTGATTTCAAAAGCATACATGGTGCTACATATAAACTAAGCGTAAAAGCTAAGTAGCATACCTACTAGTTCAGTCTTAGGTTGGACTGCATTAATTCAACCTAAATTAGCGCCAAATAAATTTATGAGAGTCAGTTCCAATTCCAGGAATATAGTTTGCTCCAGTTTAGTTGGAGCCATTTGATTTTTTCTGGCCTTTTGGAAAATTAAAATTATTTACATGAAAATCACATGTAAATTCTATATTTTCAAACAATTAAATTATATAATCATTCTTCAAAAAATTGTATTGCTCAGTTACATGTGATAGTACTTTTACCTAAGTCTAAAATAAAAAACTTGCAGTTTTGACATTTTAATCGATTCTTTGATTTTCTCGAAGTATCTGGATAAGATTCATAGTTACACTGACCGTAAAGCTTATTTCTTACTGTGTTTGTCTTATTTTTTCTAATAAACCCAATTGCTAATATAGTTCGACTACCTCATCCGCGACCATGAGCGTAAACATGCACGAATCATTCGGACAGAATTATGAAAGGATGGGGGACTTTCTTTCCCTCCAGCTTATAAATTCTCTCTTTCTGGAGAACAGAAGACTGTCACGTCGCAACGTGACGTTTTATGTGACTTTTTCACTTTAAGCAAGTAATAACGCCCCTTTTGGACGCGTCTATGTGTTTTGGCTGAATGGCAGCCAGGGCTGCGTTTGAGACGGTCGAACTATACCATAGCCGACATTACTGTCTCCCTTGTGCCCTCAGGTTAAAAAATAAGAATGAAATCCACCTGAAACTTATTGGTATTATTGCGAAATAAGGGCGGAACTACTGCTGTAAGGATTTCACTATCTTTAGAATGACAAAAAAGTTTACAGGTAGGCTTTATATTCGATTCTTTGAGGGGTTATGATAGTGATTGGTAAGATCTCGAACCTTTAGCATGATGAAAGAAGAAAATATAGCAGTTTGGCTTTCAAATTTCCATTAATAAAAGTATTAAAAATCGACATTTTTTATCTAAAGATGTATCAGCCGAACAAGGATCATGCGCCTTATTTGGTTCATATTACCACTTCTGTTATCATGTTACAGGTTAAAGGGTGAAGGACACCCGATACTTAACATGGGTCACCGGGTAACGTCCCCACATACTAGCAATTTAACACAAACGACACATGGGTCACCGAGTAACGTCTCCACATGCTAGTAATCTAACACAAATCCACTTTCACTGAAACACACGGCACCCGTCCTGTAGGGCAAATCCTATGTTATACAGCGAAGAAGTATAAAATCTATTTTAACTTGTTTGGCCTTGCATCTCTGCTATAGTGCTTTAAGTCACAACTAGTTTGGCAGTCCTGGTCAAGAAACAAGTTTTCTAGCCTACATATTAACACGGTTTAATTGATTACGGCAAATTATGCAAGGAATATCTTGTAAAAGGAAGGAATGATTTCATAGAAGGCTCTCTTAGAAAACCTAGCACGTATTTGCGTTATGCATGAAGAAAACCTCTGTCTGTTGATCAAATATTGTTTTAAATATCAAGTTTAAATTTGGGTTTGAATTACAAAATCAAGTGATAAAAAAAAATCCACCGATATAGGAAAAATTTACGCTTTCAGCGTAGTTATATGTCAACGAAATTCTATTCTCGTCATTTATTCTCTATTCTTCCGTTGGCTAAATCATTCGAATGCCTGTTCTTGGTCAAAATTTAGCCTTAATGCTTAATTTTGATGCTTATGAACACTGCTAAAAGGAAAGGAAATATTCAACTCATACACCATCTAACAAATTTAGTTCCCACAGTAATGAAGAGAAGTATCAGCTGGTACATCCAAAGGTATTAGCTCTGGAAATCAGAGCTACCAAAACAGGATTACGTGTTTAAGGAAGATCCAGGTGACTCATTTCTGATTCATGTATTAGAGCGAAAGTGGGACAATAAAAATCCAAAGCTTGACTGAATACTTAAATTATAAAGTTTGACACGAAACATCTTGACACCCAAGAACTTCATTTTGATTCATCTTGACACACTTCATTATAAATGACCAAGTATTTCCTATTTCATAAAATTTAATGCATTTATAGGATAATAAACGCTATTAGACAAACAAGTGATTTAAATATGAAAGCCCACAGTAGCTAAACACATAAGTTGTTTTTCATCTTCCACACTAGTTTCCCTCCACATGAATAGTCACAATCTTCCTTTCATATTTTTCTTTATTATTATTACGGCTATAATTAAAAAATATATATCTAGATACACATTACTGGTAGCGTTACACAACTCAGAATCAGTTCATTCCTCTCTAACATATGCATTTTATAGTGTTCACTTACGTAATACCTTTCCTCAAGCAGCAATACATTTTTATCTCGAATTTTTTTATTTTTGTTTGACGATGAGGGAAAAAATGCAGCTCTATGCCATTGTGGCCTAGAGTGAAGAGACTTGCCAGGGTACATGTATTTCAGATAAAATTTTCTGGCAGCATAGAAATTTGAAGTATCCTAAACTCAGATACTCTTCTCTTTACTTTAAATCATCAGAATTTTTATCAATATACTCTGCGCTTTATTTTTAAATAGGTGACGAAGCGGCGCCATCCTGCCTAAATCTTAACCTAAGTGCTTCAGTGCATATTAGCAAAATTAAAATGGGCATGGAACAAGGCTACAAGAATTAATGGGCGAGAAAAATCTTCGCGAGTCAAGAAACCTCTCTCAGAAAGCCATCTGTTTATTGACTATAAGATCTGCATGAAGAAATGATTAAAGGCACTTGGTGCAAAAAAGAACTGCATCAAATCTCATATTCGGAATATTATTCTGTTGAAAACGTGTTGCAAGGAAGAAAGAGAAATTGGGAGATAAAATGCTGGGTAAAATTCTTAGATTATCCAACAAATTTTAATGCGTGGATGTCCGATCAGAAAAGAACATAAAAGCTCCACTTCGTGTAAAAAAGCATTATTTGTTGAGATGTCTTTCTATGTGACGTTACCTGAGATATGACGTTACCTGAGATAGCTTTCTATATGACGTTACTGACGTTTTATATGACAGTTCTCACCACTACTTGCCACAGTATACTATCCCTCATTTTATTACCTGTGTTTTTGAATGGGGGTTGGGAAGTTGGACTTTCCGAGATCATTTGCTTGCTCACTTGGTTCATTATTAAATTATCTCTTCGGTTTTGATTTGAATGACAAATTAGATGCAAGAAAAGTTGGCAATAGAAGAATGCCTCCAGGACGTCACTAAAGTGTTCATGATCTTTTAAAAGTTATGTCTTAAGAGCTATTTAAAAACAAAATTTGTTTTCAGTTGGGATGAGCCGGCTTGTTGTATTTCAAGTAGTAAATTTTCGAAGATATTTGGAATAGTTCATATGTGGGTGAATTGCATTCTGCTCATACGTTACTTTACGTGTGCAGCGACATAGTTTAGCCTCAGGTTGTTTAATGGGCAAGCCGCCCTCTTAAGAGGCGTGACAGTCACCAGAAAAGATGGAGATACCGTAAATATTC
This sequence comes from Stegodyphus mimosarum, assembly GCA_000611955.2. Taxonomy (NCBI): domain Eukaryota; kingdom Metazoa; phylum Arthropoda; class Arachnida; order Araneae; family Eresidae; genus Stegodyphus; species Stegodyphus mimosarum. Next base: position 797,429 of record KK122393.1, read on the forward strand.
AATATGACAAACCCCATTACGTGCAAGTCGCAAGACAGTTATTTAATACGATAGATATGAAAATCCAGCTAAATTCAGGTAAATCCTTTCGTTTTTATGCAAGCAAGTTAGTTCTTATTCTCCATTCTGAAGGTCCTATTAATAAGATACCTAACAACAAAAGCTTGATTTGCTTAAAAAAATTAAGATGCTCGGACCATACGAATGTTGTACTTAAAATTATGAAAGTCATTACCAACCTTCTTGCGACTCTCTTATTATCAAGGTCAGCCTTATCAAAAAGGCCGTATCAAAGAGCCTTGCTAATAAGGAATTCCTTATCAAAAGGGAATATTCAGAAAAGTGAGATTCTTTTTCCCCCCCCCCCCCATTATGAAGCTAGATAAGTGAGGAATGAGAGGCGTATTTGGCTATCTCAGCCAGACCCTCTTTGTTATTACTTCCGATTCTGTAAAAACTAAGAATGTCCAAGAAAAGCTAAGAATTTCGCACTTTTTCGTTATGTTTTTATATTTTTTAAATATGTATTTAATTGCCTTGGAAAAAGACTATTCTTTGTTTACAGTTGCTTACATTTCTTGCTAAAACCGTTTCGTGATTCATTTCCTTTATTCACATCAGTCGTATATATCTGATATAGCTGCGTGTATACGGTGATTAAAGGATATATACGGTGATTAAAGGAGGTTTCACTATTAAATATCTCTGGAACAATTGTTTGCAGACAATGCTGACACCCGAGCCGGTGCAACTAGTGCAGCTGCAACGAGGGGCATAATTTAAGGACGCCAAAATTTTAGAATTGAGCAATTGAATTTAAAAGCGACAGACAATGCACATGGTGACAAAAATGCCAAATGCCGGCGGCAGGTCCAGGATTCCAGATTGAGATATGAATCAAATAGAGGGCAGGAATTAGGTGACACCTTTCACGTGACCTTTGGTTCCGTGACACCTTTTAGTAAAAATATACTAAATTTTTGTGTAGGTTCGTGGCAAAGAAGGTTCAGTAAATGTAATCCTACGACATATTTTTTCGGGAAAGGGGGAACGACTACGTAATATGCAAAATTGGCCATTAAGAATCGTCAATTTTATTTCACATCAACTACTTTCACCTGAAGAAAAGAATATCTTAGATGTTTGGGTCTCACAAAAACTGAATTTACTTGACTATAAAAATTCCAAATTTCATATCATAAGGAATTAATCGCATTCCTTCAAGCGTTTTTTCTTAGTGGTAGCAAGTCTGGCAAACGGAAGATCCGTGGTTCTAGTAACAGCAAGTGCATACTTTATTTTTCATGTCTTCTGCTCTGAAAAACCTGAAGTCTGTAAAGAATGACGAAGAATTTGACCAACTCAGCTGAAAAAATACTTTTCTTATTAACATTTATTTTCTACGGAAGCCACATAAATATTTACGTTCCGTATACATTATACTAAAGAAAGCTACGCAACCAAGGTTGTAATAATCTAAAAATCTACAACTGATTCATTTTTAAAACTTGGATATTAGGTCTACAGCCAGACGTTCAAGAGATATATAGTAGCGCAATCTTTTTGAAATATCGTGTATAGAGTAAAAGTTAGGAATAAAAATATTGATAAGTCTAGAGCAGCGATTCTTACCCGGTGGTACGCAAGAGAAAAATATGTGGTACGCAAAGAAACTTTTAACTATTAAATTCAAAAATTTCGTGAAGGAAAAGAACAATTGATAGAAATTTCCTGTGATCGAACTCCAACTGAAGATTTCAAAAATAACACACTCGTCAACGTTTGGCTGAACCGAAAAAAAGAATTTAAAGGCATTTCAAATAAACCTATTAAATTTTTATTGCCTTTTTGCACTTTGTTATTTTGGACAACCTATTTGTGTGAAAAAAAATGTCTTCATGTTATAGTTGAAAAATAAATGCGGGACAAAATTAAAAGTGGATCATAATTTACGGTTAAAACTATGCGAAATAAGACCAGACATAAAGGAATTGATATCTCTTAAATAGGCCCAAATTTCACACTAACTTTATAATTAAAGTATTGGGTCTCCAAACTTTTTGTGCCTAAGAGCACATTCTAGAATATTTGTTGGACGGCCGGCACCATTTACTTTTTCAAGTTGAATTTATAGTTGGATGGAGTTAATAATACATGCACATAAAACAACAGATCGGTTGCGTTTCTCTTTGTGCTGGTACCTGTGTTGGACGCAATTTCTATTTCATTAAAAATGAGAAAACTTTCACATAGAATTTTATTGAAAACTGAAACGTCTTTAAACGATCGGCGGGCTCCGTGGTAACCGCGGGCATAGAGTTGGGAATCACTGACTTAAATTCTGATAACTAAAATGGTAACCAATTTTTAATATAATATTTTTATACGTGCAAATTTAGTACAAATAACCAATAGCTTGGACAAATGGCAAAATATATTTATTTTTAATATTTCTATTGAGAAATTGAAAAATAATGATTGTAAAATATAGTTGTGATAGAAAAATTTTTCAATTTTTAATTAGATGGTACACATTTGTCAAAAGGTTGAGAACCGCTAGAGCATTTTGTAAGAGTATGTATTTGTGAGAGTAGTATCTAAAAATGCTTTCTAATTCAAGAAATGCCTTAAGATACAGGATCATTATCAGCCCAATAACAATCCACCCATTTCCTCTGCTGGTATCTCTACCGAAAAACGAAAAGCAAAAGCAAATCCATAATCCACTTCGGAAAGAAACTCGCTCTCGCTAGTCAAGAGAGCGTGAAGCCGTAATTTCCAGACAGCTATTTCCCCCTTTTTTATTTCTAATTCAGGTTTTTATGCGTTTATCTACCGTTTGTATCTGGCGTGGCGAGATGCGAAAGACGCTCTTTTTTTCTTCTCATTGTTGTGTTCAGAAAGTGGGTCGACTGTTTTACTTTCACTGAGGTGTAGCTGACTTTAAACCTGCATTCCAGGTTTTCGAATAATTATTTTGAATAAGTTCGACTACCGTGTCAGTAGTTATTTTGCACGGTATGTCGTTTGTTATTCAAAATGCAATTTCAGTGGGAATCATCAAAGTTATTTCGAAATTTTCTTGTAACGGTTTGAGCTCTTCTCACTCACGGAATTGTCTGTAAATTTTTTTCCCTTTCCAAAAATTTTCCCTTAAGCTCGTTCCTCAATTTTAAGTCACGAAGATCTGGTAATGGTTTCTATGAATTTAGAACCTAGATGTTTATGGCTTGGGTTTCATATCGTGAAAATTAAATTTGGTTGAACAAAACAGAAACAGCTGCATAAACGGAACGAGAATGGTTCATGTAATCAGTCACAGCGGTATAACAAAGCATGTAAATTTTATTGATATATAGTCAACTTTGCATTTGCTTCAACTATTTTGATAAGCAGCCTATTAATGGAACAAACCAAATTCTTTAAAGAAAGCTCTGAATAATATTTTAGGATCTAAATGTTTGTCTGTGATAGATTTTTTTATCTTATTTTCTTTACCTTTTTCTCTTTTTCTTTACCTTAGTTATTAGCATGCAAAGCTGCTTTTGTTCAGCAGTTTCATGGTTAGGTTATGGTTAGGTTATTCAATTATGGCAAGGCACACGAGGGCTATCTGCCTAAAGGGAGGGAGGCCTTCGTGGAGGACTTTCTAAGGGAAACTGGCTCGTATACACGTTACACATGGGGAAAACCACGAAAACGCCCATGCAGCCAGCCCGTTCGCAGGATTCGAACCTCGGACCGAATTACCAGTGTTCAACGTCTTTACCGCTCTGCCGCTGGTGGGCTAACAGTTTCATGAATTTTGAAAAAGCAACAGTAATTTCTATTATTATTTCGTCTTCTCTAATAGCTTATCAAAAAAGCCCAAATTTCAGCTTTCTCCGAACCTGAAAATGCATAATAATTAACAATCAGCTCCTTAACTCAAATAATATTTTCCAGCCAAAGCTGTTAATTTTGAAAACTTATTCCTTAAAATTGGATGTGTAATATTTTATGTCGATATTGTTGTAAATTTCTGTAAATATTTAAATCCTTTTTGATTATATTGTTGTTTTCCTGTGTTGTTTTATTTAGTTATTTGTTGCTTTTAGGATAATAGTTTTAGGATTTATTTTGTAATGTAATTTGTGGAAACATGTTTCATATATACATGTTTATTTCTTATACAGAATTGTAGATCTTTCAATTCTGAGGTCAACGGAGTTTAATTTGCAAGAACAAGCAGAAGGTGAAATATGGGCAAATACGTTCCTGACTGGCCTTGGTATCAGTTTTGTCGCCACAATGGCGACATTTGGCAATTTGTCGCGAACTTGGAGACTTCCTAGAAGCTTCGGGAAAGCATTCCTGAAGATTGCAGAAGCCCGAGCTACACTATACCCGTTCTCGTGCTACATTATATAAATATAGCTCCGAGAGCTAGGACGAGTGAGTTATTAATCAGCTGTGAGATTTTCCGGTTCAGAGAGAGTTAGCTGAATTGGATTTTAGAATTTAGGCTGTCCGTGATTTGGTAATTTAGAATATTTTTCTTGCATTAAAGGGAATTTTTTAATATCCTCGTTCTCCTTGAGCTCTTTACAGCTATTATTGTGCTGTGCGTAGTTAATTTTTATAATAAATTCTCAATTTCTTCCAGCTTTTCTTGAATGATTATTTACAGAGACATCAATGAACTCGTAGTTCACATCTAGGGGTGGCAGCACTGTGGATCTCTTTGAATGTCGTAGCCAAGAAGATGGAAGAGCAGCTGAAAGCCGTTATGAAAATGATTGCTGCTAGTCAGAGAAAAGCAGATGCAAAGGCTGCTTAAATGAATAGCTTAGTCTACGTAAATGTCGCTGAAATGAGGAAAGAAATAAAGAACGCGATAACAGCAGATGCTACTGAAATTTTTTAAAAAAGAAAAAAGCAGTTCCACAAGCAAAAGGGAAAACTGTGAATGCTGGGAATGAAAAACGTAACCGCTATAGAAAATTGAGAAAGAAATAAAGACTGAGTATCAAGAAATCGCCAACGTCACTGAATAAATTTTTTCTGTGACCAAGTGACTTGAGAAACTCAAAAATTCGAAAAAGAAATTTCGAGAATCCGCTTCATCTGTAAACAACTTCCCAGCTGAGCCTATGAGCTCATTCTGTGACGAACAATCCATTTCAGTTATCTTTTCCCTCAATATGATGGGAATCTTAACCTAACATAATAAACAGTACCGAAGAATTGCCAGACCGGTAACTAAAAAATTATAAACCAAAAAGGTGGCTGACAGCAACTAAAATGTATATTTGGACTACTCGCCCCTAGACTTAGCCTCCGAAGAAATCCTCTAGCCTCACCAAAAAGGATCCTCTCGACCTTTATTCAGAATAAAGAAATACATATAATAAAATAAGATATAATGAATCAAAGAAACTTGCAATTAATAACATAATGGATGAAGAAAAACTAAGAGATATCATTCATCTTTACAATAAATAATTCTTTTTTTCATTTTTTATACGCTCAGGTATCCCTCAGACTACTGAATACAATACTCCGCTATAATTTGCCGGCACAATGTCTTGAGCTTGATGAAAAGTCTCCAAAACCGTAAAATGCTCTTACAGTGTGCATAGAAGGCATAAGCAGATATACATTATAGTATACACAGGGTGTAGCAGTACAGCGGTGACAAACTTTCAGGAGAGATAGAGTACACCTAGACTATGTGAAATCACATAGGAAAACATGGTCGGAAACGCTTTCCTGGCGCGGTAGTGACGACCAAAAAATCAAGAAAGAAAGGACAAGAATGGGGTTAGAAAACATGTTTATTATTCGGAGTACAACAAAAACAAAGAAAAAACGACATAAAGAGACAACGATCATCATCAAAGCAGGCTTTCGAAATTACGACCCGGACTGTGATGCAGGAATCGTACGTCATGCATCTTCCATACTATCTTCCATTCGTGATGCAAATCTTCCATGAGCCAGAGAAGTGAGGCCTGCTTCACGGTCCGGGGTCGTAATTTCGAAACCTCCTTTAATGACGATCGTTGTTTGTTTTTGTTCTTATTTGTAGGTTTCTGCTGTACTAAACATAATAAAACATGTTCTGTCCTTCCTTTTTTGCGTTTTGTGTCGTCACTACCACGCCAGGAAAGCGTTTCCGACCATGCATTGTTACGAAATTTCCCATTGTCTAAGTGTACTCTGTATCTCTTGAAAGTTTGTCACTGCTGTACTGATACACCCTGTATATATATACATACATACACACACATTTGCATATATCAGTAGCAATGCAATATTAAATATAATTATTCTAAACAAATGGTTATTTACTGATACATCATTTTGTTTGTACAATATAAAATAAGAATTATGCAATTAATAATAATGCAAAAATAAAATTTTACAGTCTTTACATAGACCACATTATACCCGTTTTAGTCTTTTTATTAGTGAATAAAATCTTTTCATTAGCTCTTGAGAAATTGCTATAATGTTCTGTTCTTATGCTTTTAGTAAAGGGGGCAGTCCTAAATACAATGACTATAAGTTGCACATCGGCTCTTGGCTAATTATATTACATTTAATATTCTGTTTTGTGAATCTCTTTAAACATTCAGGAAACTGTCCATGAACTATAATTGTTTCAACTGCCTATTCTAGTTTGCCCTGCACTTAATGTTGGATCACTCTGGGAGAGGTACTCGGAGGAGAGACACAAAATAGATTTATAGATTATATTGTGGACTCTTTTTTAGTTTTGCTGATTGTTCTCTTTCATCTTTGTTTGTTCTCTTTGTAATCTGTCATTCGGGCGGGGGAGAATCTATTCTAGTTCATCCTTTTCCCATTTAGTTTAGACATAACCCTATAGACATATCCTCCAGTCATAACTTGATCCCATCTCTGTTGCCGAAGAAGTACATTCTAATGCAACAGAGTCTTTATATACTACAATGAAGTAATTCTGTGTATATATATATATATATACACAGTCCAGTCACATTAATGTGACCATCTGTCAAAAGCCAGAATAACCACCTTTCGCAGAGCGGACTGCTGCGAGACGTGCAGGAAGAGAGTCACATAGGTCCCTGAAGGTGTTCTCTGGGATGTTGAGCCATGCCGACTCTAATGCCGTGGCCAGCTGCGCTAGATTACGCGGTTGAGGATCCATGGCGCGAACAACTCGATCGAGATGGTCCCACAGATGCT
>KK122393.1:806135-857231 GCA_000611955.2 Stegodyphus mimosarum
TTTTTAATCAATCACTGTGCGTTATCTTTAAAAACTATTTTTCTTGAGTGATACAAGTCCTAGGAGGAGTATTCAGAAAGAAATTTCCGTAGAAAGTCAGTAATTGTAGTTTAAATACCATTTTTGCAAATAATGGGCGTGGTTTCACGTGATAGTTCCTCCTTCGTAGAATTATACAGTTCTTGCAGTAAATACAAATAAAACAGAGTATGTAATTACGAATTAAAGTAGAAAAAACATTGAAGATAATCTGTACAACTATTTACAATTGATATCAGTCTTTACAGTAGCGAGAGTTGCACTGTATCGGGAAATTTCAACAGACACCGTGGTCACGTGAGGGGTCACCCTCCCGTGTTGTGGCTCCAATGGAAGCTGCTTAAGTTTCAGAGTTTACGTAGGGTGATTTTCATCATTATTCAGGGTAAACGCAGCAAACGGTCGAAGATATTGATCTTCCGCCAATATAACATAGCGAAGAGTCTGGAAATAATTAAAATGTTCACAATCGAACGCTTTTTGATAGAAATTTTCATTTACCCTATTCAGGTAGTCTTGAATTGTTTCGATTCGTAGATCGCTATGTAGCACGGAGTTTTTGACATAATAAGGAGCATTAGTTGCAATTCTAAGGAACTTATTCTGGACTACTTGGAGTTTTTTAATATCCATGGGTTTTGCTGCTGCCCAGGCTGGGGAGGCATAGGTGAGAATGGGTCTTACTGCAGTCAGATAGATTAACCGCTTCTTGCGTAGGTCCAGTTTCGAGTATTTTCCAATAATGGGTAATAGGCAGTTTATGACGTTCAGGGCTTGATTTCTGATTTTATTTATATGCGTTGTCCAAGTGAGCTTATTATTAATGATTACTCCTAAGTATTTTGCTTGGTGCACTATCGGGACTATTTCATTAAAAAGCAATAAGTTGCTGCTTGCAGGGCGATTTTTCTTTCTTCTACGGATAAGTAATAGCTGTGATTTGCTCGCGTTGATTTTAATTTTCCATTTGCTGCACCATTCTTCTATGCGTGGTGTGAAGCTTTGTAAAACGCCGATGGCATGATTGAAGTTTGCAGATTTCACTGCGATAGCCGTGTCATCGGCATAGCAGGCTAGTATGGAGTTAGAAGTGCTGATTTTTGGGAAATCAGCCGCATAGAATAGATACATTACAGGACCTAATACGCTGCCTTGTGGAATTCCGCTTCTTATTATTGTTTCTGCTGAGTAGGCGTCATGCACACACACTTGGAAAGTCCTTTTCGTGATGAAAGAGTAAAGGATTTGTAGTAGCTCTTGTTCGAATTTGTAGGTCATTAGTTTGATGATTAATCCCTCATGCCAGACGCGGTCGAAGGCTTTCGCCACATCTAACATGAGGATTGCCACATTTAGCCTGTTATGCAGTGCTGAGCCTGCGAATTCGATGATTCGTACCAGTTGCTTTGTGGTGGAGAGCTTCCTTCTAAATCCGAATTGCTCCGGGGGTAGTGATTTCATGTGATGTTGGATTCTGGCGAGTATAATTCGCTCGTAGATTTTGCTGAGGACCGGTAGCAGACTTATGGGTCTGTATCCATCAGTTTGGGTGTGATTTTTTCCCGGCTTCGGGATCATGACTATTTTTGCTTTTTTCCATGCAGCAGGAAAGTAGCAGTTCGTGAGTGCTGCATTGAAAATGCTGGTGATGTTGCAGATAAAATTAGGTGGTAGCAATTTAATGGATTTGTTGGTGATACCATCAATTCCTGGAGCTTTCCTGGGCTTGAGTTTTTTAATTATTGCCGAAACTTCTGCCGGAGTAGTGAGCGGAATTAAGTTATTAACTTTGGGGGTGTTTAGCCACTCTTTTATTTTTTGAAGGGTTTCTTGCTCAGATTTTACGTCGCATGGAGTGATGTTGGGCGAAAATTGTTCTTCCAAGTGTGCTGCAAAGGAGTTCGCTTTTTCCTGGTTGGTAATTGCAGGGTATCCGTTGTGCATGATGGGTCTATTTGTAGTATAGGAGTTTTTAAAGTTCTTAACGATTTTCCACAAGGAGCCATCCTGAGTGTTAAGACTGGTAATTTTCTCTTCCCAAATTTCATTTTTGAAATTTCTAATTTCCTCCTTTATTTCTTTTCCGAGCCGATTAATAAGTCTTTTGATTTGGGGGTCCCACGTCATATGGTAATTTTTCCTGAGCCTATTGCGTTCTTTCATTTTGTCACGTGTGCTCCGGGGGAGGAGAAACGCATTTTCTTTAACGCTGAGCTGTTCAGTAGCCTCGCTGATTGCCGCTTGAATGGTATGTGTAGTTTCGCTGATTGCGTTATCAATTCCATTTTTATCGGCGAGATTTTCATATGCCAGATTGCTTGTCGCTAGTACATTTTGGAAAAGCGTCCAGTCTACTCTAGTGCGATATTTTTCCGTGATTGCCTTAGTAATGCCTAAATATGCCATTACAGGCATGTGATCGGAGGAGAGTTCATGCTTCACATCTAAGACCATAGGGAGAGTCGTTGTGGAAAGTGCGATATCTAGGATATCAGAGTATTCGATACGATCTGGTCTGTAAGTGAAATCATCTGGCACGTAGATGGAGACTGGGTTGCTCAGGAGAAAATTATGCAGAGTTTTGCCATTCAGGTTAGATTTCCGACAGTTCCAGGCCGTGTTTTTGGCATTCAGGTCTCCGGCTACAATTGTAGGTAAATTTTGCGGTAGCAGGAAATCCAACATTGCAGTTGTCAGTCTATTAGTAGGAGGATTGTAACATGCTGTGAAGTACAATTTGTTGAAGGTAGGTAGCACAACACATACAGTGGCAGTTTCCATATTAAAGTTTCTTGAAACACTAATTAAACATGAGGAGAAGATATTTTTAACATATATGTTTTCCGAAGCCCTCACACACCCTTTATATACGCTCAACTGCACTGTGCTGCCACCTGCCTTCTGTGATTGGTTATTTAACTCTGACATGGAAAGTACGTGGTGGTCACATTAATGTGACTGGACTGTGTATATATATACAATTATATATATATATCAGTTAATGCTTTCTTAGCATCTTTGGCTGCTTCATCAGCAGCTTCACTACCCAAATGTCTCTTTATGCAATTAATATTCAAATTATAATTTCAACTCAAATCATACACCAGATTTCTAATATGTACTGCTTCTTTTCATAGATATCTTCTAGAACCAAGTATTTAAAAAATATTTTGTGAATTAGAAAAAATAGAAATTTCATTATTTCTGACTTACTTTGCATTCTTGCATTAATCAGTCCATTTGATCTCTCTCTCATCTGCTAATAACTCAGCATCAAAACCGTTGTACCATTATTTAATTTAAAGATTTCTTCGAAGATTTTTTTTGCTTTTCTAACAAGTCACCAATGTGGCTCCAGCATCATTGTTCGGTAAAAATTTCATTCCTCTCCCCTTAGGTTTATTGCCTTTTCAAAGAAATTGTTTGAATTCTCTGGATGAGTATAAATTTCTAAAATGACTTTTGAAACAGCTTTATTAATAATTTTTATATAACCACAATCTATATCTTTATCCGTATGTGATGTTTTATAAATTTGAGTTTCTATAACCGCGCCCAAATCTATCGGCATAACACCTGCTAAAATTTGTAAACGGATAGAGGAAACCGTTGTGTAACATCTTATGAGTGAGAGTATTGCTACTCTTTGAATCTAGAGTTAATTCTTAGCCTTTCAGTTCCCATTCACTACACTGGTGCTCCATAAAGTATTATTCATTCAGTGCCCCGCTTATATAATTCTTTTTAAATATTTAAAATTTTTATATGTCTCTGTTAATGAGCCTATTTAATTTGTTAACAAATTTTAAAAAAATTGCCTGAGGTTTGCCAAGTATTGTTGTTGTGATTTATTTCGCTTGTCTGACAGTAACATCAGAACAAGCCCACGAAATCCATTGTGGCAAGGAGTGCAAGATTGCGCCGGTTGTTGGTAAGCGCCTTGAGCACTATACAGGTGACAGTACGACTTTGCTCAGTTCCGCCCCCCAATTTTGATGGAGAGCACTCCGGGAAGAAAGGTCTGAGGTTCTTCCACCTTTTTTTTCCTACCTCAACCTCTCGAGAGGACTTTCGGCTCAGTGGATATTTAGAAAGTCCCCATGCCGAGCAGAACTATACATTTACAAGCAACCATGCCATTTCTGGGATTCGATCCCGGGTCTTTCGGTACGTCAGTCAGCGTCACTAACCACTATCTTGGTCGGGCGGCTTGCCGAGTGTAATGGCCAGCTTAAGTTCACATCCAGGGTAATACTCAAATATTTTAGTGTCTTGTAGCATTTTGTTCTCCTGCCATTTCATGCTAATATAGGTGACCGAATAAGGGTGGAATGTTTGGAAAGGTTATCCTAGAAATTTTCTTATTTCTAATTCATTTGATTTACATCATTCACAAATCTTATCTAAAGCAAGTTTAGCTTTTTTCTCAGTCATCAGCCTATTACATCCTAGAGTTACAAGAACAAAATTATCTGAGTATGCTTGTAAAACAACTCGTTCATGAAAATCCAGCTGAAATGCAGAGTTAGCTATTATGTTCCAGAGGGTCGGTTCTAAAACCGAGTCCTGAGGAGATTCTTTACTATATATCTTTGAAATATATACATTATTATTATAATATATAATATTCTGATTTCCATGTACCAAATAAGCTTATAAAGATTTTTAGAGCAATTCATCTGGATAAGCCTACCTTTAATTTTCGGCCACAACAGACTATTAAACGCATTTCCTATAGCTATTGTAATAAAAGTTATATGTAATTTTTTTATTTTGTTATTTCTAACTAATCGTATCATATTATTAATTGTCAACACTTTATCTTTTGCAAGAGTAAACCGATATTGTTTGTAGTGCATAAGATTATAGCTACGTATAAAATAACCCAGTCTATTATTTATTAATTTATTCACTAGTTTTGTCAGTGTTGGTAGCAAGCAAATCGGTCTATAAAGAAGCTGGATTGTCAGTTTTTTTATCTGGTTTCGAAAACAATATAAGATTACCATGTTTCCAAAAATCTTGAAATTATCCCTGAATGAAACAATTGTTCAATAAGTTAGTGATCAGACTTTAATTTCATTAAGCATTTCCATAAAAACCTCCAAAAGAATCCCATTCGGGACCCAGAGCTTTATTCTTCCCTATATCTTCTAACGTTTGCTGTATTGCTTGGATGTTAAGTAATGTGTCATTAGCAGCCACAGGAAGAATTTCTTGCTAACGCTTGGAGCTCGTCGATGTCTCTTCTCGTCATTTTGCTCATTAACTTCCATAAATTGGAAATGTAGAATTTCATCAACAGCGTCTTTGATATTGTTTACCTTCGATTCAACAGTTTTTTTACAGCAGTTAATATAGTTAAATTGCTTTTCAGTTTCAATTTTAAAATTCATTCCAAAAAAGGCTTTGTATTGTTATATTGTTCCATAAGTTATTCCAATATTTATCTTCTGCATTTCTAATTTTACATCTGTAGATAGTTAGATATTTATTGTAAAGTTGTATCTGATAAGTCCTTTGTTGTTCAACAGACTTGTGAAAGTTTCTTCTGAGGGCCCTTATGACAGGGAATCATAATGGAACGTATACAAAATACAATTTGACATGAACGAACCCGTAGCTCCCAGAAGTATGTATATTTCATTAAAGATGTTAGCAGTTGTGCCCATTTCAGTATATCTTTATTCTCGTTGACAAACGCTTCCAAGCCAACAGAGATAAAGTGGAGCTGTAAGCGCGCCAGCTCTTGAAGAACTTTGTCATTTCTGTAGACTCTGCAGTAAGAAAGCAGTGACGGCTATCTAGCTAGCTGAAGAAACAAAGAGCGAATGCGATGTGTTCGACATGAAATTTTGATTCGCCGTGATTTAGTTTCAGTTCGAATTTAATCATTATTGATTAATAAAAGCTTTCTTGATTTATTACTGGCTGAAGCCTTTTGAAAATATCTGCGCCATTAACATCATACAAGAATTAAATGACATGACTTAGTTTCAAAATGACTCAGTTTAGAGAGATTTGTTGTAACAGTTATTAATTTTAGAACTGTATTTATATACACTCACGTTTGTGAAAATTGCAACACCATGAAGGACTTACGCGAGTGAGCTGAAATTTTCAGGAAATGCAAAGTAGCGCATGATATGCAAATGATTAGAATTGCAAATCCGTAGCGCATGCGTATGCTGAGCAGCGCCCTCTGAACGGCTGATGGATCCGAATAAATAGACGGCTGTAGCGAGGCGTGTATGGTTATCGGTGGTTATCTGCTAGTGGTAAACGTTAACTCAATCTGTACTTATGCCTCGTCGACGAAAGAGAGTGAGATTTGAACAACTTACAGAGTTTGAACGAGGGAGAATCATCGGCCTTCGTGAAGCTGGATTGTCGTATCGTGCAGTAGCCTCTCGTGTGCAGCGTAACAGCAGCACAGTGATGCGCGTTTGGAAGCAGTGGACGGACGAGTGTCGGACAACTCGGAAATCCGGGAGTGGACCCCGAAATGTGACGTCAGCTCGCGATGATAGACACCTGGTCCGCATGGCGCGGACGGACCGTACAGCTTCCTCTAGACAATTGGCAGCACTGTGGTCAATAGCTACAGGTGTTTCATTGTGTGCTTCATCAATTCGTAGACGTCTGCTGCAGTGTGGACTGCGCGCACGGACTCCTTTATACAGGATCCCCCTAACGCACGACCATCGCCGCCTGCGGCTACAATGGGCCAATCAGCATAGAGACTGGCGTGCTGATTGGCAGCATGTCGTGTTTTCTGACGAATCCCGCTTTAATTTGTGGTACCATGATGGCCGCATTCGTGTCAGACGCTATGCCGGTGAACGCCACCTTCCGGAGTGCATTATCGAACGCCACAGTGGACGAACACCCGGAGTTATGGTCTGGGGCGCCATAGCATATCATAGACGATCTCAATTGCTACGAATTGTGGGCAATCTGAACAGCAACCGGTATATCCGTGAAGTTCTACAGCCCGAAGCTGTTCCCTTCCTTCAAAGCTTGCCAGGCGCTGTATTTCAACAGGACAATGCCCGCCCTCATACTGCTCGGATTGTTAAATCCTTCTTTGCAGCGCAGCAGGTACAGCTTCTTCCTTGGCCTGCGTGTTCCCCGGATATGTCGCCAATTGAACATGTGTGGGATGTCATTGGTCGGCGTCTTGCTCGTGATCCTCGTCCTGTTGCGTCTGCAGACGAACTTTGGGTACGCGTACAAACGATATGGAATGCTCTTCCTCAGTCAGACATTCAAACTTTGTTTGACTCCATGCCACGTCGTGTAGCAGCACTTATTGCGGCGCGTGGTGGCCACACAAAATACTGATTCTGATCTCTTGTTCTTGTTTGTTTGCTTTGAACATTTAATCATTTATTTGTACCACTACCACTCAACTGTGTATTAAATTGCATTCAATTATGACGATTCCTTCTTGGTGTTGCAATTTTCACAAACGTGAGTGTATATTCATATTGGAAATATTCTTTTCAAATCTGTTATATCAAATTATATTGTTAAAATTTTAAAGTATCCAGATTGCAACATTGTTCTCATTTGAAAGATAGGATTTATAACAAATCTGAAAGCCAAGGTTTCAAAAAAAGAATGCAAAATTTTTACGATAAGCTACGCAGCGTCTCAGATATTCAACGATTTTTAGCAACAATAATTTAGATATTGCTTTTTATTAAAAGAAAATGTTATTCACACTATGTCGCAAATTTTGTGACCAAACAGTTTTTGCAAAGTCTGTAAAAAATGTTTGGTAATGTTTTGATAATTTTGAAAATTGGGTCAGTAGTATGAAACAGCGGATATTTAGAAACGATAGATACATAAAATATAATTTGTTTAGAATTTCTGTATTAATGAATCTTTGATATAATGCGATACTTATTAAACCCGTTGCTGTAGCCATATTACCTAATTTGTTTGTAGGCACAACCTTACCTCCTCATCCGCTGATTCGGCATGCAAAATATACAGCGGGACGACAATAAAAACAACCAAAAACTGCAAACTGCTATTGAATTTTCGAAACGCACGCCAGTTTGAAAGGACCCCAGCATAGTGAAATTCGGCAGTTGAAACGTTCCTAATACTATTGTTATCCTTCAGTGATCCCAACCATGAGTACATTCATACTTTTTTTGAAGCAATATCTAATCAAATATGGCATACGAAAAACGAAAATAAACACTCCGGAATCATATATGTGTTAGCTTTTAGATCACCCCTCAGATTTGCGTTTTTATTTGTTCACAGAGCTATTAAATGACTATAAATATATAAGCAGGGGATTGCAGCTATTAAACCGGTACCACATCTACCACCTACCTTCAATAGCGCCGTCGTAAGAAACATTTCGACGAATTTCGTTTTCGGATATTTGATTGGTTGACTTACGTGAAAACCAATGCTTTGGAGAAAAAATACGAGGGACATAGCTATGCAAAACATTTTCATTTGGACTGCAAAATGTCCCGCGTAGCTAGCCGGAACATCGATTCCAACGAAACATCTTTCAGCTAGAAACTCTCGGTTCTGAAAAAGTTTTCTCCTAGCTTCACGTGTCGTTAGATGTGATAACCCTATTAGTGATCGGAGAGTAACCATACTTCTCCGTTAAATTTGCGATTCTGTAACATTCTCTTTAATGCTGCACTAACCATACTACTTTTTTCTTTTCATCACTGGGAAAATAAATTATTTTTATTTCTACCGTACCTTGGAAGAGTAAATTATACTGTCAAGTACAGACACTACATTTCTTCATTTTCCCACTAGTAGTAACATATATTTGTCAATGGATAAGCCTAAAATGTCACAATCCCTTACTTTCATGCATGCAAGAGAGCACCCTTTAGTATATAATATATTTAGCGTTACTTAAATTAATAGTACTTTATGTAATGTGATGTTAAGTACAACACATTTTATTATTGCTTTATTTTATGTTAACCCTTTAATAGCCAAATGGTAAAAATACATGTTGCTTCTGAGCAACCGTACCACATAAAGGGTTAATGATGTCTTACTTGACCTTTTTTATGTATTTTACACGAATATCCTGTTGTACAACATGGCATTAGCTATTGCCAGGATTGTCACGTATTTGTTGCTGTCTTGGTGCATGCTTACTGCGAATACGAGTGGACTTCTGTATTTAGATTTCAGGCTTGATTGTAAAATTTTGTTAGACACCAACGTGCCTGGGCTAGTACGCCTTACCGCAAGTAATGAAAAATGTTTAGAATTTCAAAGTAGATTACTCCAAAATAACTTAGATTATTAATAGCAGTCAGTTTGTAAGAAATCGAAGCTATATTTCAGAACAGAAGATATGAAACCCGTCAAAGACAGTACAGGAGACATTACAATAAAGATTACATTATAGTAAGTACTAATCAGATGGTGTCAGAAATACATGAACATAAATTACACGTATGAAAACAAACGACAGGAATTTACAAAATAAAGTAAAGCAAATAAGAAATACATATTACACAAGCATTTGTCATTTAATATGGCCATGGGCCTTTTGCTGTTATCTGGATTATTATAGTTATAACTAAAATTCTGATTGCAGGGCTATTGATCTCCACCCGGGTGTTTACGAGAAGCTTTTGTCAAATGCTAATAACGCGTAATTAACTGGATAATTTTCAGCTTTGTATGGATTCTGTTGTGAATATACCAGGGGAAAACAATTTGCCGAACTCATTTTTCGGCAGTTTTTAGAAGCTTGTGATTTGTTGTACAGGAATAAGCCCACAGTGGACAGAAGTGAAAATCATGGGACGTAAAAGGGATTTGTAAATGAGTAAGTTCTTATCAATTATTTATAACGTACATTATTACTGTTTAGATTTCAGGCTCTCAAACTTATTAGCTCCTAAAGACTGATGCAAAAGGCTATTATCTCTTGCCATAATGTTATAACCTATAATTACAATACAGCGAAAAGGTAAAACAGAATGAAATAAAATTTCTTAGAAATAAATGAGAAACAATTTCTATTAGTTATTGAAACATAAAGGTATAGTACATCAGCGCGTATTTCAAAAGAATTTATCCGTTACTAATCAGTAGTGGTAAATGGAATAAAAAATAATCACAACTAGAAGGAGCAATTAGTAAAACTACAGAGGATGTTTATACATTTTTAGAACGATTTCGATAAAGAATTTTTAAAAAGAAAATGTTCGGAAAAAAAATTATGGCAAATTATTTTTTGAGATCAGAAATATCGTCTACTACTTTTGAATTTATCCGACTATCAAAATATAGCATGTAAACAAACTGTGGATTGAAGGACATACACTCTGTCACAAAAAAAGATATGCACTCAGAAGGAAACGAACTGCTATCACGAAACTTAACATGTATGTAGTGTATGAGGAGATAAACAAATGATTACAAATTCAGAACAAAAGATCGTTTTATTAAGAAGTTATGGCGTAAAAAATGTTACAAGTCAGTAAGTAGTATAGCCACCTCTAGCAGCTATACAAGCCGAAACATGGCGTGGTATCGAATCAAGTAGGTCACCTATGAGCCCCTGCGGAAGATCATGCCATAATCTTTGCAACTGGGCAGTTAATTCACCAATATTCCGGGACGGCTGGAGTTTCCTTCCAAGCGTGTCCCAAATGTGCTCTATTGGCGAGAGGTCTGGTGACCTGGCAGGCCATGGGAGTACTTCATATCCTTGAAGACATTGTTAGAAGAGTGGCGCACTATGCGGACGAGCCTTGTCTTGCTGATAAATGGAACCTGAGCGACTTGATAGCACAGGCAGTGCAATCGGCGTTAAAATGTCGTCCACGTAACTGCGAGCCGTCATAGTGCCTTGAAGGGCGACTAGAGATGTTCGTGTGTCCCAACAAATCGTTCCCCTCACTGTCACACCTTGTATAATCGCCGCATGCCGCTCGATAACAAATAGCGGATCGGACCGCTTACTTGGCCGCCTCCACTCACATCTGCGTTGGTCATCAGCATTGAGTCTGAATCGAAGTTCATCGCTGAAGATCACACGCCTTCAGTCGGTGACACTCCAGCTTGCCTGAGTTTGGAAAAAATCCAGTCGACACTGCTTATGATGTGGGATAAGTGGTAGGTGTCTTAATAGACGTCGGCAGCATATACCAGCGTCGGCCAGTAGTCTCCAGATGGTTTCTCTTGATACCATCGGATGCCTGGAAGGTGGTAAATGGCATCGAATCGCTGCTAGCAACGCTGTTGGTGTGGAAGTGGCCGCTCTTATGATTGCGCGATCCTCGCTCTCATCCATGTTCCTGGAACGCTCTGACCCTCCGCGATGATAGACTATTCTTTCCGTGATCCATTGTCTCCAACACCGAGCAATTACCATATCGTTTCGACCAAGGTGGCGGCTGATACCGCCTGTTCGACAAACCTGCTTATCTGAGGCCTACTATACGTCCCTTGTCAAAGTCCGACAACCGTACTGCTGCCGGTTACGTCTCAGAGTCATCTCTAGTCACAATACAGACCTCCCAGTTGACAGATTCATCTGAATAGCCCTACGGTACGAGAAATCATGCTTTTAAACTCTCCCAGTTGGGCATCTCATATACGAATAGCGCGCTTACCCTTGGCCCATTGGCATCGAAATTTAAATTATTTGCATATCTCTCACCAGACTACATTTCTGACGAGTTTCATGATTGTGGTTCTATTTCTTCTGGGTGCATATATATATATATTTTGACGAAGTGTGTTTTTGTTCTTTCCGAAGAGAAACATCCCTGTTCCAGTATTCAAAAACCTTGTGAAATATATGATATTAAAATTTCGAAGTGCAAAATAAGCAGCATTATTAATTGGAAAGGGAAAACCATCAGTCATTATTTCTGCATCGAAAGAATACGCTAAACGGATGTCCGAAAAAGGCCTATACTGTTTCTAATGTTTCTAAAAGTTAAATTGTTGAGAAAGAGAAAATCCGCCAAAGCAGAAATCAATTGCAAAGTCTTTAAATACATCTGTAGCAACAATAAATAAAATAAAAAACCATGATTTACGACTTAAAAAGGCTAAAAAGCATAGTGTTCACCAGCCTTTGCAGAGGTATGTGGCTCAATGCAGAACAATTTGTAGAACCCTGTATAAAAACTATCTAGCTGGAGATAAATGGAAATACATTGTGACCCTTGATGAAGCATGGCCTTACCTAAATAACTGCAACAAAAAAGGTGTATTATTTATTATCAAAAACAAAATGGAAAAAATGTGCATACTTGGTTCAGTCAATGCAAAGGAAGTTTCAGTGAGGGATTTATGACTGTCGCAAGATTCTTTTACAATAGGAAATTAAAAGTAAGAAAAGGGGGAAAATGTTAAAATCAACTGACATACTATTAACAGAAAGTTGTACGTGAAATATTTACAGAAGAAATTTTATTTCTTTATCCCAATGACTTTCAAGGACTGGAACTTCATAAAGACAAAGCAGTAAGTCATGTACTTCGAAAAGTGCCACTGCATTCCTTCAAAAAATTAAGACTGATACAGGTATTGCGTATGTACCTTTTCAACGTATTACTGTGAAGTCCTCTGATGTTTCACCTATTGATTATTGTGCCTTTGGTCTCTTGAGATAAAGCTCTAACTAAGAGCAAACCCACCACGATTGATGTAAATACCCATGGAAATTTTATGAAAAGCTCTTCTATCACGGAAATCATGATGCAGATTTATATTCCGGAAAAACAGCTATAAGATGGAACATTTAAAAAAAAAAAGTCTTTACATTTTAATACTTACGTTTTACTTAATAAAACGGCCCCGATTTTGTTCTAATTGTGTAAACACCCTCTATAATGTTAATATCAATTAATGAATGTGTCCTCATTCTCCATAGGAAGAGTAAAAGCTCATTAATATATCAAAAACTAAGTAAACGCAAGAAAATTTTACATACAGTAAGAAAGGTAAGCCGAGCACCTGCATGGAAAACGAAATTGATCTAGTTATAGTTGCTTTAAATACTTTATTTATTTACATTTACTTTAAGGTCAAACTAAATTTTTTTTTAAATTAAATCTAGTTTACCTTTCAAGACTGACAGATGAATTTTCGTATCGACTTGTATAGTAATCTGAGAATATTAAAAGAGCACAATAGAAGAATAAAATAAAACAACCAAAATTTATTGAAAACTTGAAGCACAAAATAAGCTTCATGCAGAATTATTTCCGCTTTTCGCGGGGATCGCATATAACACGTAAATTCTTATTTACAAATCGCAAGTTAAAATCTACCCCGACACCTGGCTTGATGAATTTCATGATCATATTACCTAATTCGTAACAGCAAAAGAGCAATTCTCTAACTCGGAAGATTACCGCGTCACTTCGCGCATCGTATGCAGTCAGAGGACTTGCTTTAACGATAAGGGCAATACCGACCCTTATTCTCTTAATTCAGATTCATACTTAATTTGAAACTCTTCTCATTTATACATATTCTGGTTGAAGCAGACAAAACAGTAAGAGACTACGATAGATTTTTAACACAAAATAAGCAATAAATAAAATGCGTTTCTAGCGCAACATAACTTGATTGCAGTTTCCAGCTTTCATTCTTATATATCCCATCATCAGTATCAAAAATAAAACCTAATAACAATGATGGAAATTTATAATAACATATGAGTTAAAAGGCTTGATATATTCCATAGTTTTCAATTGTGTTCAAGGAATAATACACTTTTTTAGTATTTTGATATTTTTCTGTTTATGCATTTTACATTCAGAAAAGAAATGCGGAACATCGTAAATTAAAATTATTACTATTGTTATTATTTATTTTATTGTAAAAGGGTTCCTCCTTTATTTTTTTATTGCTTCTTACAATTTTCTCCGGCAGTTTAATTTTAGGAAGTAAACTCTAGAAATACTAATATTACCTGGCTATTATTTTTCATTAATCATTGTTCCGCCCAATGAGAAAAAATAAACAAGTATATGACATACACATGCATCCATATTAAACGTGAAAATTACGCTAAATGGAACTCTTTTGAGAACCTTGACTACTGAATCGATGAATGACAGTGAGGGAGTTCAGAACAATGAGCGCACTGCTAATTTTTGCAGATCAGCAAATTAAGAATGATGATGTAGCAGATGCATATTACAATATAACGACGCTGATCCTGCAGTTCATTGGAGAATTTTGCTGATTAATTAGGAATGACCGATGAAAACGTTTTGGTTCGCGCGTGTGAAATGAAGGAGAACGTTGTGCTAGAGGTTAGGTTAGGTTACTTGAATACGGATAAGCCACGAGGGCTATCTGCCTAAGAGAAGGAATGTTTCGCGGAGGACTGCTTGAGGGAAACCCTCAAACTCGTTTTCCCTTTATACATGAGTAAAACGACGAAACCCAGCCATGTAAACAGCCTATTCTCCTGGAAGTCCCAAGCGAGGTTGAACTATTAATATTCAGAGGTCTTAACTACTTGGACATTGGTGGAGCAACTCTCTCCTTAGGCAGGCAGCCTTTGTGGGTTTTGTTGTAATCCATGCAATCTGACATTCTGATGGGTCACCTACAGGCACTTAACAAAATTAAGCTTATTTATTTTAAAGTAAATAATGTTTTTTAACTATTTTTTTGAAGATATATGTTGCGTTTAATACTGAACTAATTCGTAATTAATACTGTTTCTGAAAATTTTAATGTACACCTTGCACAAAAAAGGAGGACTATTCTATATCTCTCGTTCTAGCAGGCTGATCGACGAAATTTAACTTGCGCTTCTCATGTCTCTAAAGCGCAACTTAGTATATATATTAGATTTATCCATAGCATTGTTCTAACATAAGTATTTTGACACAAAATCTGACTTTTTCTGATATGCTATGCAGATTTTATTCCATAGTTCGATTTTGCGACTGAAGTTATGCCAATGTGCCAAGTTTCATAAGTGTAGTTTTTAAAAAATTAACTTTTAAATCTTAGCTGCTCAGTGTTAATTAAATTTGGTATATATTTATTAATATTTCTTTTCTTATTAAACTTACTTCATTCTTTCTTTCACAATTCGAAATTTAGAATCAATCCAAATAAAATTTGCAGATGTTTTGTGATTTACTTTTAATATGTATATTTTTTGTAATTTTTATAAATTTTTCGAAAACATTTTTGAATAATAATATATAAAGTTTTTATCATCACCTTAAAGTAGATGTATCTCTAGGTACACCTTCAAAAAATTAGAGTTTTATTTAAAACTTCCAAAGATATTAGTGAATTTATATATTAGTGAGTTTTGAAATTTGGCACATTTGTTATAAGCGATAGTAACGTTAATGTGGCTTACGCATTTTGTTAAAATTATTTGAAAGAATGAACGATGCACATTTTTTTTCCCCTCGTGTGCAATGAAAAAAGGGAAAAGAATTATAGGTTAATATAAATTAAAAATTTCGTCAAGGGAATTTTCTTGACTCAAAAATGTGCGCCAAGATAAATTTTTAAATTTCTCAGTAATTGTCTTGCCAAATTTTAGAATACTTAATATTTAGGCACACTTTAAGTCTTAGAATCGAAATATGGATAAAAATCGGTGTGTCGTTTGAGAAAACGTCCGATTGTGTGTCAAAATACCTATGTTAGAACAATGCTACGTATAATTCTAATACATATCCTAAGTCAGGCTTTCGAGACATGAGAAACGCAAGTTAAATTTCGTCAATCGGCCCAGTAGAACAGAAGATTTAAAACTGTACCTCCTTTTCTCTTTTGTTTTGTGTGGAGTGTGTGCACAGTGTAAGCAGCAACTAAGTAGGATGATCGTGGGTCAGAGTCATGTTTCTACAAGCTAAGGCGATCAGGGATGCTGATGGATAAGATTATGAAAATCAGTTTACGCTGTTACTGATCTCTTTGTTGAAGCAGAAAGGCTAAATGAAGTTTTCGTGATTTATTTTTTACATAATATAATATAAATGACTAGTTTTCCTTAACAAATCCTTCAAAAGGCATCCCTTTCTATAGGCGCTGTTTTGCTTGCTTTCTTTAATCGAGTAATTCAAATTCACATGTTTATGGGCGAACATCATAAATAGAGATATATTTTCAACAAAGTTATGTGTATATAGTTTGATATGAAACGGTCGAAATTAGTTCCTATAAATACATTCCGCTTTAACTATATTTCTTTTCATATTTACTGGAAATATATACGGTATTTAACAAAGGAATATTTCATAATTTGTATTGTTACAAACTGCTGAGCATATACAAGTTAAGCAGGATAGTTCGAGATGGAAAATACTAATATTTTTCTTATAAGCAATATTATTATTTAACAACTTTTTATTCAAAATAGCGAACCATTTCGGCCATACTGTCACTTATTGCAATTTTCAGTGATGATCACGATTATTTTATGCTCTGCAACTGAAATTATCATGAGTAAATACTTTCCTATTTACATAATTATAATTACTACTAAAATTAATAATTGGTAAAATTAATATATTGGTGGTTTTTAAGTACGAACACGCGTAATTTACGAATAAATTAAATTATAAATTTGTATGCCATATTTTATCTAGAAAAGCTTTACATGGAGTTAAGAAATATGAATTGTAATTTTTAGGCTATTAAAATTCGTGATGTGAAAGTTATCTCATAATATTTTATTGCTTGAAATTTAAAAATTTTAATCTACATTTAGATATATAGAAAATTAATGACACTACAGAACATGTTTTGGATATTTTCTTACAAACTTCTGAGAACGTCTATCAATTTACAGAGATATAATTTATTTTTAATCAAATAGCTTACGAATAAATTTGTTAGTCTTTTTAAAATTATGTATTTATCTTTACTGGATGCCAGTTTCTGTTGCTAAATTTCAGTCTCATAAAAATATAAGGCGTTTTCCTTTTTCTCACTGCCTGCCTTCGTATTGTAACTGGAAGTACGTCCGGCTAGAAGGTGGAAGGACCAGGGCACTGCTGGTTTTTCCCGTTTCCTTCTCCCATAAATAACTAATGATTCTACAATTTGCGCCTGAATTAAAATGTGGCGGATGAAAATTCATCACTAACTTGATTTGACGACTGGGTTCTCGCTTTCCCAGACGTCTTTTTGATGGGGAGAAAGTAAGATAATTCCTTTTGCTTTCTGCGTGTCTTTGTGTTGTAACTGGAAGTATGTTAAGCTAGAAATCAGAAGGTCCGGAATTGGAATCCCAGGGAGGACACTGCTGAATTTTCCTGTTTCCTACTCCATTAAATGCCTAATAACTCTAAAAAAGTAGGCTCTTTCTTTAAGCAGGATTTTTATTGCAGTTAAAATTCTTTATCACTAATAAAGTATGTGTACCCTTCGTTGCTTCAGATTAGACAGAACCCTTTAGAATCATTTATAAGCAGTCTCTGCAGTTGATTACCTGTAAAAAACTACATGAGACTTAGCTTAAATAGCCAGAAACAATTGTTAAAAATGTCGTCAATTTTCTTAATAACGTTAACAAAAAAATTTCAAATATGAGAGTTCAGAAGTGGTTTTCAAATAACCGGTAGCGCCATCTAACGGGCCCTGTAAAGACTACAATAAGTAAGTGGTGATTTTGGCATTATTAAAAAAATTTTATTCTTGGTAATACGCGTTGTATTATGCAAATAATACAATAGAGCGGTTTTGTGGTATAAATATCTTCTACGTTTACTTTATTCAATTAAGTAATCAGCAACCATACGAGGGCAGTGTTTCATAAACCTGCTTTGAATTGACAGACATCCGTTATTTCAAATATGTTTTTTACCGCACTCTAACAGTTTTAAATATGCATATCCATCAATCTGTCTCTCTACGTATACATTTAAGGAAGCAAACAGCCGTAGTTTGGTCATGCTTGCCATAAATATTTAAAAATTAATAAATCGGAATTTTTAGCAGTTTATTAAATTTAACTTCAGCATTACAGTATGTGACCATCTTTTTCTGTTCACTTTGCTCTTTATACCAAACTTCCTCAGAACAGTGGATGGGGTTTTTCAGCGTCCAGGGACAACTGAAAATTTTGCGCCGCCAAAAATAAAAATAGAAAAAAAAAAATTTGCCAAGAATGGAAAACATTTAATTCCAAAATTTCGCAACAAGAGTTTACGCCTCCTGGATGCTGCGCCCGGAAACAGGTGTTCACCTTTGCTACCCCCAGCTATGGCATTGAACTACCAATAAACAAATATCACTCTGATAAAGAGTTAGGTGGCTTATATTTTTAATTTTAATTTTTTCCCGCCTTTAACTTTTGTCTTTTTACACAATCATCGTTTTCTCAGGAATTGAATTACATTAAAGCTACTGGTGCTATACAGGTTTGTCCTTTCATACTAAAATTTAAAAACATTTTCCTTACCAAACTAAAGAAGATTCTTCTCTTTATAAAATCCTGTCACATCATTTTCCCCTTCTATGAGAGAATTGCTCCCGTTCCGTATAAATTCAAAGTTCAAATTATGTTCTTTCTCATTAATGAAACTCGTTATTCTTTCCTTAAAGACCTTATTTAGATTTTAATTCATGAGACATTTTTAACATCTTTTTCTTTGTTTCTCTCCTGCGTTTCTTTTCTATTTTATTAATTTATTTTTTGGGGGTTTAGTTTGAACTGTTTAGACAAGCTACAGAAAATTTAACATCCATGTTAACGTAAATTTTACGTTATAAAAACGAAACAAATAAATCTTTCACAAATGTGTTTAGAAGAAACATACACCAATGTAAAATGTAAAATTAAGGAAAAAAAAAAAAAAAAAACTTGGATTTGTATGGGTCTTATATAAATCTCACGTATTTTAAAATCTTATTTAGTCTAAGTTTATTTATTATTTATTTATTTATTTTCCTAATTTAACAAATTTTCCTCATCTAATAATTTTTGTCCTCTAATACGTTTTTTGGGGGGGGTTTGCTAAAATTATGAAAAAGATTTCTTCAGTGGATGAATAAGTTTTTTCTGAATCCTTCCATATCCATCAAAATCTCTCAATTTTATTTAATAATTTCAATTCCAGTTTCAGTTCCAAGCTTAGTTTTACCCTAGTGTAAGTTTTAAAACTGAATCCCATATTATTTAAAACCTTTCGTTTCTACTTTTTTCAGTAGAGGGAGCTACCAGTATGGTATTTCCAATACTTATTTTATTACTTAATATATTTTATTTCACTAACTTATATCCAGTAAAACGATGCAGAACATTTTATTTATTTATTTATTCATTTTTTTGGAGAAAAAAGTGTCACGCGCTCTCTCAAAAAAAAAAAAAAAATAAAGAATTTCCCTATGAAGGTTAACTTCAGTCTAAAATCGAATTTTTTGTAAGGATGAATTTCCAGCTGACAAGATAATTTTTTTTTTATATTAAAGTGCAAAGTGTTACTTTTACTTTCATTTTAGATTATAATATAAGAAACATTTCGATGATTTTTCTTTGACATTTGAAATCAGATGTTGGAACTCCACATAATTGCTTTTTACTCACATGTAATTGAATTTTGAAGGTTAAACTTTGGATGTACAGTTTTTATGAATGTATGTAGCTCCGAATACCTACAAAGATTTTAAAAAAATTATAAAATTCGAACAAATAGCTATAGCAGAGCGAGGTTTACACAAAACTATAAAGTTAAGAATTTCTTTTTTAGTTTAAATTTTCGCTGACAAAGTTCGCTGTGATCGAAGTGATCGCAATCAAAGTAATACGAAAAGTAATTTTGAGTAATTTCTTTCGAATACAGTTACACTGAATAATTACTTGTATGATATGTAGCAGGTTCCTTGAATTCAATACATCATTTTTAGAGCTGGGTTGTGCTAAAAATTTGTGAGCGCCATCTTTTGGATAAAAAAAAAATTGCCTAAAACTTCCGCCGAGTTTCATTTCGAAAAAAAAAAAAAAAAAAAAAAAAGGGGGAAAAAGGGGGAATCCCCTCCTTAAGATTTATTTTTGAGCAAACCGTATTCCGTTGCATTCATTCATTCCAATTTTTATTAATTTTTTAAAAATCTTTGTAGACCTGAAATACACTATATTTTCAAATTCGATGTGTTGTGTGAGGGTAGATCTGATTTTCTATTTGTTAGATACTGTTCTCTAAACAGAAAATGAGTGATTTAAAATGAGCGATACCTTTTCTAAGTGTAAAAACATAAAACGAAGGAAAAATGTGAGTGTCTTAAATTTTCTGTTATTCACAGTAAAGTATAAAATAACTAAAAATTAAGTTTTGTATGTTCAGTCTTTATTTATTTAAAAAAAAAAAAAAAAGAAAAATTAAACAGAGTCTTCCACAACCAGCCCGAACTGTTGCTGATTTAATTGATCAAGTGCGATAGGCATTAAACTCTATCCTACAAAATGACATCCGGCACCTGTACGACGGCATACGCGTATAAACATCGTGGCGCATACAGCGATTATTAATGTATCACCATTTTACGTTTGAAATGTTTCTCTTCTCGGGCATACTTTAACCTGGACCTTGAAACATTAGCTAAATGAATGTATTACCTAGACAAATGTTTTTCCTACATTTCATTCCTCTAAACTGATTTCTTCTTCTTGTTGAGATTTCATTTTCCACCAGTGTATTTTGAATTATTTGAAGATGGAAAACACGAAGAATCTGTAGTCTTGACAACTAATATTCCAAATAAATTATAATTAGCAACAGCAAAAATTACAAACAAATTGGTAAGTTTACTGCTTTTTATTTTTCAGCTATCAAAATGAGCTGCTGAATAACAACATTCGAAAACCAAAGTAATCATGAATCATTACTGGTTGCCATTTAGCGTAAAAGAAATATAAATATGAATAACTAATTGTTGCCATTCAGCATAAAAGGAATATAAATATGAATATTAACGAAACGTTATAGTTAATTTTACGAAATAACTGAACACGTGCAAAAATATAAAATACTTGAAATAAAAAGTAATTATTACTCATGCAATAACTGGGCCACTATGCAATAACTCCCCTCACCAGTAACTAGGTTACGTTACGAAGGTTGAGAAAAAGGTAGTAACCAGCATTGCAGTGTTGGCCACTGTCAGAAAAAATCAGATCAATTCTTGAATCTAACAGGTAAATGTATAATCCTACCTTAGTGTACGATCAAAAACATTCTCGCACACTAAGCACACTAAAATTATGAAAAAGATTTCTTCAGTTGATGGATAAGTTTTTTCTGAATCCTTCCATATCCATCAAAATCTCTCAATTTTAGTTAATAATTTCAATTCCAGGTTCAATTCCAAGCTTAATATTACCCTAGTGTATGTTTTAAAACTGAATCCCATATTATTTAAAATCTTTTGTTTCTACTTTTTTCAGTAGAGGGAGCTACAATCTTAAAACTTATTCATCAACTGAAGAATTCTTTATCATAATTTTAGTGTTCTTAGCGTGCCAGAATGTTTTTGACCCACATCTGAGTCCACACTTCGCCATTACACGAAGGATGGTAGGTATGTTGTAAACTGTTGCCACAGATTTCGGAGAAAGCTCGTAATGTATCACACTTAAACTGGGATCCACGATCACTAATGAGTTTACTTGGCGTTCCAAAACGCGCAATCCAGTTACTATGAAAGGCTCTTAAGGCTCTTGTGACATTCTCAACTGAAATATTATCTAAAGGAATTGCTTCCATCCAATTCGAAAATCTACTTATGCCAGTAAGCCAGTAAATACTCCCTTTTGGAAGGGGGAAGTGGTCCTATGAGATCGGTATGGATTACAGAAAATCTTCCTGATGATATTCAAACTCACCTAATTTCTTTTTTTTTCTTTCTTTCCTTTTTTTTTATTTGTATGCTGGCTGATTTTAGCTGTTTGGTAAGGAATGCAGGTTCTCGTCCACACTTGTACATCTTTTTTAATGTTAGGCTAAATGAGTTTTGATGTCATTAGCTTTATAGTCGATTTTATTCCTGGATGTGATAAACCGTGAATTCACTGAAAGACTTTTTTTTCTGAAAGCTTGAGGAATATTTGTCCGTATATAACAGACGAATATTTTTAGTTGACGTAACACACCACAAATATTTCCCCGAAGGTAGAGAATATTGCTTTAAATTCAAAAAAGCAGTGGTCTGGAAACTCTTCAATTCTTCATCTTGAGTCTGTTCATCAGCTATTTTATCATAATCTATCGATGAAATTTCATTAACTCTACATAATGTATCAGACACAATATTATTCTCACCTTTTACATATTTGATATTAGTTGAAAACTGGGAGTTACAATGAAGTTGGCGAGCTTATCTGGGTTAAGGTTTTGACGAAAGGCGAATATTAAACGTTTGCAATCTGTATAAATTGTAAATACTCTTCCTTCTAGATAATGTTTGAAGTGTCTAACTGAAAGATATATGCTTAAGAATTCTCTATCATAGGTGTTATATTTTTGCTGAGTATCGTGTAATTTTTTAGAAAAAAATACTATAGGTTTCCAAGATGAGTTTCCATATTGCTGCAACACTGAGCCAATCGCCGTATCTGAAGCATCTGTAAATAACCCCAGAGGTAGTTCAGAATTGGGGAAAGACAACAGTGTTCACCAGGTCATTCTTACACTTTTGAAACTGTTTTTCAGCTTTTTCAGTCCATTGAATTTCACATTTGTGCGTCTTTTTTTAGCTCTCTTTTAAGATACTAAGATAACAATGCTTCATTCTTCGCTACATCTTTTAGGTAACGACGTTAAAAGTTAAGTATTCTAAGAAAAGTTCTAAGTTCGTGAATTTTTTCTGGTAGTTCGTAGTTGGTAATAGCTTTAACTCTTTTTGGCAAAGGATAGGAACTTTGAGGTGTAATTAGGTATCCTAAAAGCTCGATTTGCTGAATAGCAAACGCAGATTTTTGAAATATATATTCTTAAACCAAATGTATTTAGATTTTCGGAAACTAATTTAAGGAGAGTTTCGTGTTTTTCATGAGTACTGAATGCAATAAGCACATTGTCTAAATAGGGGAAAACGAATTGTAATCCTCTAAAGACTTCTTGAATAAATCGTTGGAAAGTTGCAAGGGCATTTTTTAAACCAAAACTCATTACATTAAATTCGTACAAACCGGAAGGAGTGGTGATAGCCGTTTTACTTTAGTCTTCTTTTGCAATGGGAATTTGAAAGTAAGCTTTGCATAAATCAGTTTTAGAGAAAATTTTTGTACCTTTAAAAATATGATTAAAATCTTCAATCCGAGGAATTGGCTATCGGTCAGGAATCGTCTGCGCATTCAATCGACGGTAGTCCCCGCAAGGCCGATATGAACCGTACATTTTCGTAACAATGTGCAAAGGGCTTGACCACTGGGAGTTTGATGGACGAAATATTCCATTGTCAAGCATAAATTTAAATTCCTCTTTAGCTATAGCTAAGCGTTGTGGATCGAGCTGTCATGCCTCTGAATGCACGAGTTGACTGACCATCAGTCATAATAAAATGTGTAACACCATGTTTAATTTGTGTAGGAAAAAGGTTAGGTTTAGAAATTTCGGGATATTCCGACAGTAAATCGAAAATTTTTATGGATTTGTTTAATGTGGTTACGGAGTTATCACTTGAAATAGCAGCGACATCACACTGGACACTAAGCTGTGTTCCGCCATCAATTATTTTTTTCTTATTTATATCGATAAGCAAGTTATATTGCTAAAGAAAGTCTGCTTCTAAAATACCTTTTGTGACATCTGCAATTATGAACAGAAACTGAAAATCACGACATAATCCTAAATCAAGGGTTAGCGTTTTTATGCCATAGGTGGAGATATCTGTGTCATTAGCTATATACAGTTTGTATTCAGTTTTACATTTATTCTGTGAAGTAGCAGGAATTATGCTTGCGTCAGCTCCGCTATCAACAAGAAAGTGCAAATTTGATCTTCGGTCACGAATGAATAAACAAAATTTGCGTCAATCCTTCATATTTTCTGAAGAAGAGTTTGCCGCTGAACTTACTGCGGATTGGAGTTTTCCTGGTTTTTGGTATTGCTGTTTACTCAAAATGGCATTTCTCACACACGGCATTTCTCTAGAATGCATTTTGTTTCAAATCGAAAGTGATATAAACAAAATTTGCCAGTTGGGTCATATCGTTTACGTGATCGGCTTCGAGATCGTAAACGGGAATCTCGTGAATCCGAGTACCTGTGTCTTGAGGGAATGGTTATTTAATCGATATTTTATTCAAGAGAGGTAATTTTTTGCAACAATTCATTTAGAGGATTGGAAGTGGCATTAGCGCTAAATACATCTGGTTTCCGATTCATATCACTAATTTTATCTGCCATAGACGCTAACGTGGCTACACCTTCATCACTAACTAATAATATATATTTTATTGAGTTAGGTAGCTTCTTAACCCATAATGTTTTGATTAAATTTTCAGACACATCTGTAGTAGCAACTGTTCTCAGCTTTTACAGAAGTTGCTTGGTTTAATGTGCCCAAACTCAATACCAGTGATCAAATGTTTGATCCGTACATTTTCACTTTCCTTAAATAAATGTAATAATCTAGTTTTAGCATCCGGATATTTTGTGGCATTTTCGTTCGGTACAATGTCCCAAATATTTTCGACGAACTTAGGTTCAAGCTGTGAAATTAAATAATCAAATTTCGTTTTTTCTGAAATGATATGGCTAATTTTGAATTGAGCTTCAACTTGAAAAAAAAAACATATTTCCAACTTATCAGTCGAAAAAGGAGAAATTGTTACACTCACCTTGTGAAGTTCCGGCGACTGCATCGATTCTTTTGCATCAGTTTGAGAAGAGTCATTTGTTGTTATTTCAAAAATGAAACAGAGTCACCAAGATGTAGTCTTGACAACTAAAATTTCAACTAAATTATAATTAGGAACAGCAAAACTTACAAACAAATAGCTAAGTTTATTGCTTTTTATATTTCAGCTATCAAAATGAGATGCTGAGTAACAACATTCGAAAACGAAAGTAATTATGAATCATTACTAGTTGCCATTCAGCGTAAAATAAATATAAATATAAATATGAATAACTAGTTGTTGTCATTCAGCATAGAAGGAATATAAATATGACTATTAACAAGACGTTAATTTTACGAAATAACTAAACACATGCAAAAATATAAAATACTTGAAATAAAAAATAATTGTTACTCATGCAATAACTGGGTCACTACAAATCAAAGATTCGTTTGTCGGGATTCGATCTCCGGATCTTTCGCTTGCCAGCCGGACGTGCTCGTTTGTCGAAAGGTGAAGCAAATCCGAAAAGACTATGTCAAAGTTCGTACAAAAGGTGGTATTGGCTGATTTATTCGACTGTAGTCGTGATGTGCCTCATAAATTTCTACCAACTAGCCAGACTGTTACCAAAGGATACGTTTAAGTATTTTGCGTAGTTTGCGTGAAGAAGTTCGTAAAGAACGACTAAAATTGTGCCAAGATAGCTCGTGGAATTTGCACCACAATAATACACTTGCAACCTGCGCTCTTGCTGTTCTTGAATATTTGGACAGACTTTCAAACTGTTCCACAAGTTTCGGGTTCACTTGATGCTACTTTTTTATAATTAATTATTTCTTTGTGATTAAAATAAAATTTAATGGTAGTCCTGAAGGGGTTTTACGGAAAGGAATTAAAACGTCTTTCCTGGATTGGGGGAAAAATAAATAAATAAAAAAAAATAAATAAAAATAAAATAAAAAGTAAAAAAAAATAGCATAAGTGCATTGCGGTCGGAAGGAAGTACTTTGAAAGGTATGTAATAAATATATATTGATCAATAAATTTAAATCTTGTGCTTTATGGAATCATTCCGTATAGTGTCTGATCACATCAGTATTTCGGTAACAAATACAGTGGCATTTAGTCCTAAAAGCAGCAGGATTTGTGAGAACATAAATAAGCACTGGTATTGAACGTGTTCTACAGTTATAATTTCCAAGGTGACCATCTATATAAAAGACAGAAACCGTTGAAATCTAGTGATTTATTTGGTTTGAATTGTTTTACTGTAGCATATAAGCAACTTGTGGGGGGGGGGACAAAAAAAAAGAAAAAGTAAGTATGGAGTAATTGTTTGAAATAATAAAGTCATTCTTCAAAAACACTTTTTTTTTAAAATTCTCCGGAATGTTCTTGTTCCATCTTGTTTTCAGATAAGTCTGGTCACTTTAACTAATAAATATAAACCCGCCAACGTCCCAGCAGTAAAATCGCTAAGCATTAATAGTTTGATCTGGCTTCAAATCTCTGCTAAAGGCTTGGCTGCACGAGCGTTGTCGTGGTTCCCCGTGTGTAACGAGAATACAAGTCAGTTTCTCTTAAAAGTTTTCTACAAAGACATCCTTCTCTAAAAAGAAAGCCCTCGAGTGCTTTGTTATACTTCAAATTATGCAATCCATTAATTAATATACTGTATGTAAAATTAGATTTTGTCTAACTTTATCAGTGAACAAGTGCTTTTATGCCTGAAATTGAAATATTTGTAGAATTCACAAGAGAAAAATGTATTAATTTAATATTCTTTTATCAGCAATAAATCTCACGTAACTAACCAAATTAAAATGAGCAGTAAGCATTTTATTAACGATACCTAGGATTAAGTAAATAATGATTAATTATTGATTACTTCGCGTTATTTTGAAGGTGTCTTGAAATGTGTTATGTTTTTTTGCATAAGAAAATACGGTTATCGTCCTCGATTCAAAAATGTTTTATGAAAGAAATTTTTGATGAAAAATTTCAAAACTTAAAATATGCACAGCAAAGAATTAAAGTAAATAGTAGGGAATTTATAGGAATGAGAAACATTCGAGTGTCTGAACCTTTCCAGTGAAAAAATTAGCCTCAGCTCACGATTGATTTACTAAACGCATGTGGCGCCATCTGTGTTTACTCTTAATATTTATCATACTCGTTTCCCAAAGCAGTAAAAACCAGGGCTTCGAACCGTAATTTTTTTTGTTCGTTGTTTCGTTGTTTTTTTCTAAAAAATTAATATCGGTTCAGTTCCGGTTTTCGCTCCGCCAAAAATAACGGTTTTCGGTTCAGTTCCGGTTTTCGCTCCGCAAAAAATAACTGTTTTCGTTTCAGTTCCAAATGAATAATTTCATTTTATGTACATTCTTATTTGTACTAAAAATATAATTCTATCATAAACAAAAGATGTAATTCTATCAAAATTTAGAATATTTTATTCTTTTTTTAATTGGTACACTATGTGAATTGATACAAACAGCTGGTACGATAAGAGCGGTGAGCAGAGGACGGCGAGCATTGGCATTGTTATCCATTATCAAAATCGCATTTGACAACTAGGTTCATGATTACCCACATTCGTCGTTTGACTCTCACATCGTGCACTTGGCCTTGCAATAATTATGTAAAAAATATATTATTTATTTAACATATGAAAATTGCCTCTAATTATTAATATATCTTCTAACGTGGTTTCACTGAGATTACTTCTGTTGTCTCGGAGAATAAATTTCAAACCTGAAAACGCTCTTTCAACACTAACTTGTGTAGCTGGAGCTGCCAAAACCACCATTGCAATCTTATACAAGTGCGGATATGTAATTTTATTCTCTTCCCAGAAATCTAAAATATTATGCTTTATATCAAGCCTTCGTACATTGTCAAAATTATTTAAAATGAATTCAATGTCAATCTCGGTAGAAATAGAGGTTCTATGTGTTTTTATTATTGCCAATTCTTTACTTTTTAAAAAAGTCTCTAAATCGTCTTCATTTTCATCGCTTTCAGTAGAAGATTTTGTTTCCTCGTTTACTATTGAAATGGACTTTTCAAAAAATTGTAATTTGTTCCAAATATTCTTTAAATGTTGCACAGCCTGTACCTTTTGTGACGTGGAAAGCAAAATTTGATAACGCGGGTCCAAATAAACTGCTCCTACTAAACTATCAATTTCTATTAACAATGCTTCCCTGTCAGATAACTGATTATATAAAATATCTGCAAAGAAATTTTTAAAATTTCGTAACTTTATTTTGCAATGTGTCCAAATTCCGTAAAAATCGCTTAAAGTTAATTCTTCACTTTGTAGTTTCAAAGTTGCTTCCGTTAGGGGTTGTAGGGTATCAACAATTAATTTTAATTTCACCCATTTACTGTCTGCAAAATAGTAATCTAAATTATGTTCCGCTAAAGATGAGCTAAAATCTTTGCATTCCAATAAAGATTTTAACATATTATATGTACTATTCCATCTAGTTGGACAATCCAAAATTGGTCTTTTAGTATTAACGTCTTTAAATTTTAACATAAGAGATGGAATGCGCAGCTTTTTCACCAACCCCCTAGCATCAGAAATAAATTCATTGAAATCGGCGTTTTTTATAGAGTCTTTAATTGCTAGTTGCAATGTATGTGCAGCACATCTTATTCCGATTAGTTTATTAAAAGAAAAGTTGTGATCAAAAAATACTCCATCTTCAAAGTGATCCCTAGTTTCGAAATTTTCATTTTCCATTTCGATAACTTCGTCTTCAATTTCGGATCCTAATAAGTTGACAAATGAAATCATATTAGCTCCATTGTCCGTAGTAATTGAATAAATTTGCTGAATATCGATATTATATTTTTCTAGTACTTTTTCAACCATATTTTTAATATAAATTCCAGTATGTTTATCTTTCAACTCTGTCATTCCCAAAGTAAACAAATTTATTCTTCCGCCTATTATCAACTGAGCATTGATTCCCAAAATTGATCTATTTAATCTGGTAGCTATGTCAATTTTTAAGGAAATTACTTTTTTTTCGAGTGCTGTACTTATTTCAGAGACAATTTTAACAGCTGTCTCTGGTATTAATAATTTAATATTTTCAGAATTTACTGAAAAATGATTACCTATTGCATTAACAATTGGGTTCAAAATCTTTTTGAATCCTGAATATTCTAACATTTCAAATGAACAGCCATTAACAGTAATAAGTTCAATACATGCTTTAAGGACTATTTCCTTGTTTAATTTTACTTTCAAAAATTCTGATTTTACGTATTTATCCAAAGTTTCTTGTGAACCGCTGGATCCGCTGGTACTTGGAGTAGCTTCATCTCTTATGTTCAACTTAATTTTCTTTTTTTGCTGTACAGTTTTAAATTCATTACTATGATGTCTTTTTAAATGTCGTTCTAAATTGGCAGCATGATTTCCAATCATAGAAGTGTCGCATATATTACAAATACTCTTATTCTCTGTTTTGTGATATGTGAAAAAATCCCTGCTAGTATTTGTCTTATTTCTCCCCATTCTAAAAACGAAAAGGAAAAAAAAAAAAATAGATCAAATAAATTTTTAAAAATATACAGTTATTAAATTATAGCTATAGAATAGGGTCTGCCCCTCAAATATAAATTAAGTAATAATTAGTGCTGTACCGAGTACTCGGTCATTTACTACTCGGCCGAGTACCCAGTAATTGGTTTTAAAAAGTTCCACTGATATGCTCATGAAGAATTTTGCATTTATTGAAATGAAAACATGAATTTGAAGCATATAATCATAAATTCTATTTCAATTTGAAATGTAACTAAATATTCACCCTAAAGACAATATCGAACAAATCATAGACAAATTTTAAAATATAGTCTGAGAAAATGTGCTATTAGTTAGTATACAGAACAAATAGATTTTAAAAATCAATACACTGGTACTTACGTTATCAGTAATTCAACATCAGAAGACAGAGCCGTATGAGGACTTGGCGAAAAAGGTGGCCGTCAGGGGCGCAACTGAGTTTGGAGCGCAAAACAAAAGAATAGAGAGCCGGTTGAGAGTTACACGCTATTTTTTATTTATTCTTTACTTGACTAAATACTTCTAGTTGACCATTGTAGTTAGTCTCCAGGAATTAATACCGACTGTCACTAGCCTTTTTACGTCTCCTGACCAATTAGACAAAGACACGTATTAGTACGCGTACATCACATACTTCCTGCTGAGCAGCTGGTTTGTCTATCTAAACAGTCTATACAAACATCCGTGGATGATCGCATGCTGAGATGTGAAAAATAAAATATAACTCGATATTTTTCTTAAAAAATCATCTATACTTCTAGTTTAATCAACTGAATTAAATATGTCTTCTACAAGTAGTTTCATGCGAAACTGAAACAGAAAAATACTAGTGAATATCAAAATAGGAAATCGAGAAGCAGTATACATGTAATGATAATTATAAAGTTGACGTTAAATTAGAAAATATTGATAAGTTGGTAACAGTAACAAAATGACTGAAAGATATATCGAACCGAAATAAACCGATATTTTTTTTCGGTTCAGTTTCGGTTTTCGTTCCGACCAAAACAACGGTTTTTTCCGGTTTTCTTTTTTCGGTTCAGTTCCGGTTCGAAGCCCTGGTAAAAACTGTTTTCAGGCATATATGAGTATTAGTGAGTATTAAAAAATACTCAGATATAATATGTTCCGCGAAGTGACCCGAATCCCCTGACACTGCCACATCGTCGAATTATGTAAAAAAAATACAACAATTTTAAAAACTTCTAATGCATAAAAATTATGTAGAAAGAAATAATTATTTTCTTTTTTTTCTCCCCCACCCCTCATGCGCTGCAAGTTGCCGTAACTAACGGTAACATTTGTAAATTACAATGTACTTGTTGTTTATTGAATTACAAAAAGACTCTTTCTCTTCTTTTATCACAAAGATTTACCGCTTTTGGAAAATAATTTACTTCATTTTTCTCTTTATTCAGGTTGAATATGTTTTGAATTTAACGTTTGTTGCAATTTTTAATATATGTATAGATATTATCAGAAACAGTTTTTAAATTTTGGCGCTAATCAGAGAAAATATTTCAATTTCGGCACAAATTCGACACATTAACAAGAATTTCATGTCCGACTTGAAAAAATAAAGGAAGAACTATTTTTTATTTAGTCTAAGACGAGGGGTTGATTAAAAATATAAACGC
This sequence comes from Stegodyphus mimosarum, assembly GCA_000611955.2. Taxonomy (NCBI): domain Eukaryota; kingdom Metazoa; phylum Arthropoda; class Arachnida; order Araneae; family Eresidae; genus Stegodyphus; species Stegodyphus mimosarum. The sequence goes on from KK122393.1 coordinate 837,205, forward strand.
CTTCATAATTCCCAGGGATCCCAGGATGCTTTCATACCCCATCGTTATTTTGAAATTTGAGGAAATTTAGTTTGTTCCTCCGTTAATTAAAAGAATATTTTAGAAGTGAGAGGGGAATCATATTCGGCAAAAGTTTTAGTTAGTTACTTTTTGCTGTGTTAAATCATCAATTATATCAATAAACATGACAAATATATAAAAAGTTTATTTCGGTTCGTCACTTTCTTCTTTACTTACTTCTAATAATTTTTTTTAAAATAAGTGTAATTTCTTGAAACATTAAACATTATCTTGAAACATTATCTCTCGTCACATTACAGTTTTTTATAATATCCACAATTTCAGAATTTTTTTTTTCATTTACATTCATTAAGAGATCCTTCACTAAAGGGTTGTAAAATTAAAACCTCACTTAGGTTCACGATTGCTTCGTTTTAGCATTTTATACTAAACGTTAATTTGGAATAAAAACGGATTTCAGTTCACCGTTTAACTTCATTAGAGGCAAGAAATTATACGTTTGAATATTCCGATGTGTAACATTAAGATCATTGTACTAGGTGATGTATAACTCTTTCTGTTGTGCATGGATTCTTGTCTTAAACGACAAAGAAATGAATTTCTATTTAAAAATGGGCTTAAAATCAAATAGCTGTGAGTGCTTTAATTCTTGCATATGTCACTATAATTCTTGTCCATAAATTAAATTTGATATTATTAAGAATTTTATACAATTCAGTGATCTTCTTAACGTAACGAATAATAAATGGCAATCTTCATAATCCAAAAAAAGAACTAAAATATTATCTGTATTATTCTGTATAGAAAAGAAAAATTTTAATGTCGCTGTCACCTTAAATATACATATCATAAAATGTATATCTGGATTCGCACTAAATATTAGCATTATAAATCTCTATCAAAGTAATCTTTCACAAGTTATATTAACTTTTAAACTTATTAACAAATAACAAGCGTAGTGATACACGTCAGCTTCAAATTACCAAAATTCTATCTTAGAGTAGAATTCTTTTAGAGAAATTTTCTACGCATTTCGACAGACTCAGAGAAAGGTCTCCTTACTTTTTGTTGTCATACACTAACCCTTTTTTGATAACTGTGCATTAAACTTATCCTGAGCTATAAAATTAACAAATTATAATCACAGACTAGCATTAATTTTGAAGGAATGATGAACCTCGGATCTCTCTTCTTTAAGTCGACCAGCGGTGGAATGGCTAAAGTCGCGAAACAATGGGAGTTCGGCTGCAGTTCCATTTTCGGTAACTGAAATGCCTGGCTGCTTGAGTTTTCCAGAATTTTCTTCATGTGTAACGTATATGCTTATGGTTGCTCTTTGGCCTAATTTTAAAAATATATACTGTATTTGAGTTACACAGGAAGTTACGTGTAAACCAAAATGCTCTTTTTTTAATTAATTAGAGGTATAGTTATCAGCAACAGCAGTTTAGAAGAATATTCTGCTAAGTGAGTTTTTCAGATTTCTATTAAAGTGGAAACAAAATCTTAACATATATTACTTCATAATAACTGTTCCTTCCTCGAACGCTCTAAAGTTTGAATCATTCTCCTGGAGACTCTGGAAGAATGGCCTCATAAAAAATTATCCAAAACTTTAATCCTGCTAATATCTAATCATCAAAACCTAAACATTTAAGATACAGTCCTCATGCGGAACATAAGCTTAGCTATTATAGTTTTGAAAATAATAAATTTGAAATAATAAGAATTTCAAAATAATTTTTCTTGTTTATTTCACAGTAAGTAGCAATTCCATTACAAATGTCAATTTAGCATACTGGAGGGAATTTTCAGAAGCAAAAGTGAATACAAACAAAAAGATTGTGCTTGTTTTCTAAGTTAAACAGTGTTTAACAGTTAGTAATAATATAGCACATATGAAATAATAAATCTGAAGTTTTTCAGTAGTGATAGTATAAGGTATTTTCTTCTTCCTTTCTGTATGGCTTCGTGGTATAACTGGAGAAAAAAGTGATACCGGATGCGTATTCGAGAGGTCCCGGATTCGATTCCCGGCGAGGACACTGTACATTTTTCATGTCTTAAAAAAGGAAAAAAAAAAGAGAGAGAGAGAGAGAAAGAACCTAATGAATGTACAAGTGACCCCTGGCGTACAAGTGACACCTGGACTAAAAAGTGGCGTACGATAATTCGTCTCCACCAAGATTTGGCGATTGGGTCCTCTAATTCCCTGTCACCCTTTAAAAGGGTGAGTATATAAGGTATTTTCTTGCTCCTTTCTGCATGCCTTTGTGGTGTAATTGGAAGCGTACTCGACGCGTATTCGAGAGGTCTAGCGTTTGAGTGCACCAATGGCTGTACAGTAGTTTTGATGGAGCTTCATTGGCTAGCGTCAATGAGGCACAAACCAGAGGCTTCTCTACATGCGTTCTTTATCTGAAACAAATTATTCTACCTCTTATCCAAATAGTATTTCTATCAGTAATCTTAAATTCTGAGAATCTTTAAAAGGCAGCTGAAAAGAAACTAAAAGTTTTGCTTCTTATCGAAATCAAACACATATATGAATTCATATAGGTATATATTTTTGTATGACATTATTTTTATTAATTCTTTTAACAATTTATGAAAAAGGAAATAGATCTCATAAAGCTAGAAATCTTTTATGAATACATAAATCCTTTCAAGCATCAAATTTCAATTCGTCGCTTATTGTATTTTCGAAGAATCATCATACTGTGCTTTTCATTATCTGACATAATTTATTAACTAAATCAAGAAACAGAAACTTAATTGATAGCAGTCTTTTTAGTGAATATGGTTAGTTTAGCTATGACATGGACTGTAATGACAACGGATCGATTTCTAATTTTGTTTGTTTCAAGTTGCATCTAATATCGCTCAATGTAATGAATATGCAGTGGTTTATATTTTTCAAATTTATAAAAAACAATTAAATTAATAATTCTTATAGCTTACTTGAACCTTTAATTTGATTTTTAAAGCTTTCCACAAGAAAACTTAAATGATCTATAATAATTGTTAATTTCATATCAGGAAGAAAACAGCCCTAATTTTAAGTTATTAAAACATAGTAGAAGCCAATCACTACAAACTACTACTTCTCACATTTATGTCTTGTATTATCAATTACTACTTTTCACATTTATGTCTCATATTATAAAACTATTTAATGGTGCCAAGTTGTATTTTCAGAGAATGAACGTTCAAGTTCTTAACAAACAAGTATGATAATAAAAACTCAGTTTTAAGTAATAAAATAAATGTTAAAATAAGAGTAATATGTTATTAATAATGCAATTTTAATTCATCATTCCTTTATATGGGAAAACAATAATCAAAACTCAACTGTGGTCTACAATAGCAACTTTGAAATGTATTTCTAAAGAGAAATATGAGGTTCTGTAGCCTCTGAAGTAACAGAAATTAATAATAGGTTATAAGCTAAAATATTAAGTTTAAAATTTTTGCGAATTTTAGCTTTTCCAAATTATTTGGAATTTCCTTCAATGTGTTTAAATAGACGTTTAATTTCTTTATATTCTTAAAGTATTAACGCATGCAATTAAATAAATAAATATTCATAATAAAAATTACATCATAAAATGTGTTTACATGTGCAGTGTAAACACGTTTTATATATTGTTACAACCTGTCTTCTTCATTGCTACAACTTGCTTACGTGTCATATAACCTTAGGTGCATATGCGCTCATGTATTAATGTGTTGTTATAACTTATATATGTAGCATAACCTGCATTCAGAACACAAACATCAAGGTATTAGTTCGAATAATGTATATATAACGGAAACACTTACATAAAAAGAGGTTAATTCTATATATTATAAAGTATTAAAATATGAAATAAAAAAATTTTAATTAATGAAATTACAGTCAGTCAATAAATTTTATTTTTAAACTTAAACAAAAATGTTGATTTTTTCAAAAATTTTTAAATTTGAGTCAGGTATTTTATTATACAAAAAATTAACTTGTTTTGGTGAAATCGGTATGACCGAACTGCGCAAATCAAGATCTGTCTCTTTGCCTGCCGGGAGAACATTTAACGACCTCATAAAGCGAAAGTGTTCCTCTTCCCTTAGAACAACACTACAGGGGGTATTCACACTTTGCGAAGAAGACCTCTCCCTTTCAAAAAGCTGAGGGTTACAATTTAGTTTTACTTTTTTCGAAGCCAATAGTAGCGAACGGGAACAGAAAAACAGAGAAATAGAATTAACATATAACACGAGGAAGAATATCTAATAAGCCGGCTAATTACTTGAATAACAGTAAGAAATGCAAGACATAGCAGAGAAAACAAAAGATATTAGTAAACAAAAATATTAGCATTAGAAACTTCTTTTTTTACTACAATACTGGAGCAAATAGTGTTATAATAGTATTATGAATTAAATAAGAATGTAGCATACGAATTATGTTTCTTATAAATTACATCCATTAATGTTGTTATTGATTTAACACCTTTCTTTAATAACAGTAGTCATGGTGTCTGAACTGCACTGGAAAATTTAATGTAGTTAACTGGCGAGCAAACCATTATTCGGAACTAAAATATAGTTCGGGACTATGCATACTAAACGATAGTACTTAATATTAAGCCTATACTTAGCATTAAGCCTGTAATGACTAAGCCTGAAACTAGATTGGAAAATAAGCTGCATATTGAAGATTAATCTGTACTAAGGTGTTAGAAAAACGTTCTGTTAACTAAAGTTATGATGCAGGAGTTTATGAAAATTATAATTTAAAAATAAATTGGCATAAATAGAATACAATAATTTGCAAATTCTACTTACATGAAAACTTGAATAACTGAGAAAGTTGAAAAATTTTCTATATGTTGTTGAGAGAAAAATCTAGAAATACTAGTAGAAATCTGCGCGTAGTGCTGCAAGATTTTTTTATACCATCTAATATGGGAAATGAAATATATGAGAGAATTACTTAAAGATTGTAAGAACCATGATCCCCTCCCTATCTATTTTCATTTTTATGAATTTGCAAATTTTATAATATACATATGGAACAGAAAAAGTAAAGTTTGAAAAAACAAAAACAGTGAAAAACAAAGTTAATCCTTTTTTATTTAAAGATTTAACAGAACTTGTCAAGGGAAAAGTGTTTTGAAGCTTTAAACAAAGTCAGTTAACTGAACCTCAAGAACCGGTTTCATTCCGATCAACTCACTGAGACCTCTATCGTCAATTAGTATAATGGTTATTATTTCTAAAAATTTTTTATGAAAAAGAAATGCGTGAAGATGAAATTAAAAATTCCAAGATATGAATATAAGGGAGTTCGAGTTTTTTCTATTAATTCTGAAAATGCTCATAATTGTCAGTTATTATTAATTAAATATGTATTAGAAATTAAAGTATGTCAAAGTATATCCGTTAGAGTTGTAGAGACATTAGGTTATTTCGAAGCAGGAGACATGAAAAAAGGGGAACGCCTTCGCCGGGAATCGAACCACGCACCTCTCAGTTACCCGTCGAGGATGCAGACCACTACACCACGAAGGCATGCGAAGAAGGTGGAAGAAATACCTTATACAGTAACTGGAAAACAGAATAACTATTTAAACGTTTCTAATATTAAAATATGGAATTTATAAGAAAGTTTTAAGATTAAATTAGAACTATTTACTAAAACTGGTAAATTTAAAAGTTAAAGCCATTCTGTAGTATTTAAAAAGATTTGTTAAGATTTATCTAAACAAGAAAACTAATTTAAGGTGCGCTTAGCATATACCATATTTTAATTTAATATTTGTTCACAATTTTTACATCTGATAAACGAAAATAGAGGCTTGTAGACACAATCAAATATCCCAATAATAAGGATAAACTACTTTTTGTGGCACCCATCTTCTTAGGAGGGAAAGCAAAGCCGCGCAGTTTTTGAGTTTTCTTTATTCTGTTTCAGCCTTCGTATATAAAGTGGAGGATGGAAAAAAACTTCGTATATAAAGAGGGGGTTCGTTGTAGGACAAATGGCACTTAGAAGGGGTCTTCTGGTTAGATTAGAAAGGGGTCTTCAATTAAATTTCGCGCAGTTCGTATCCTACCGAAGAAACTCCGTTTCAACAGATGGGCACCTCCTCCCTTAAATTCAGGTCTAGCTAGCCCCTGTATGTACTCCACAAAGTATGCAAGAGCTATTTTAGAACCATAATGAATATTTAAAAATATATTTAAACTACCATTAGTCGAATATTCTCAATTCGTTCGCTTATGGCGATGGAATTTTCCAAATCCCTTCATTTAGCGAAATATTTTCTAAACTGTTTTTGTTGTAATTAGGAGAAGATAGGAATATAAATTACAGTAAATTTAATTAAATATATAAAAAATTATTACTGTATTAAACTTTTAATTGCGATCATGCTGTTGTTATTGGAAGGCATTCGTTTTCTTTGGTGTCAAGTCCCATAATATGTGTTATATGTCATAAAAACTATAAAATAGTAATGTTTCACTCTTATGTAAACATTTTGTACATTAGGATATCAGGATTGATGTTTCAGCTGCACTGCGCTGTTATAATCTATAAAGTTCGTATTCTACGGGCCTGGAGCGTGCCTTAGACTGAAGTCTAAGCAATTTTAATGTGCTTAAGATATGTTTCATCGGATAAAAAGAAACTAATTAACCTGCTTTATGAAAGTAAAAAGAAAATGTATTTGAAAAGTAAAATAAATAGAGTGCAAGTTTTCCACAATCATAATTTGAATCATACTAAAACAATTAACGAAAAGATTGAACTTTTCTTTGGATTAAAAAAAATAAATTAAGTGAAATAAATAAAATTAAATGTTAAAAATGAAATAAAATAAAAATAAAGAATAAGAAATAGTATTAGTTAATTAATGTAAATTCTATTTAGCTTTGAATGTTCAAGTGGAATTAAAAGAAATTTGTCCTAAATATGCCTTAATGTGGCTTTCGTGAACTTAATGTGTAGATTTGATAGTACTTGAAAGGTTGAGTACTTTTATTGTTCAACATTAATGCACTTGCACCGTGAGGAAGAGCTTTAGCTGGACGATATTTTTCCTTTAATCTACTTAATAATAAAGATGCCATCTTCTTTTATTCGAACATGTTAATAATATTTAAGTTTTCATTTATGGTTATTTGAATGTGGCAAAGCACACGAGGGCTATCTACTTAAGGGAAAGAAAGCCTTTGTGGAGTACTTTCAAAGGAAAACTAGTTCGTGTTCACATTACATAAGGAGGGAAAACTACGAAAAATAATATGCAATCAGCCCAGGTTCGAGCCCAGGTCGAACTACCAGTATTTAGCAGTTTTTATCCGCTCGAACACTGGTAGATCAAAACTTTTCCCTATGTGTTTAGTTTCATGTATTTGTATTTTTGTTTAATATTCCATATTTGATATTTACAAAAGTTTCTTATTTATATATATCTCCTTATGTAACACGAAATGCAACATAGGACCTAAAAGGTACAATCATGCAAAGCGGGTTAGATATTTACAAATAAGGAATTCGAATAAATATGATAAAGGATGAGAAGGAAAAGCACATACTTAAAATTTAGAGCAGAGAACAAATTTTTACAAAGTGGATAAAATCGTAAATAGCTGGCGGCTCGTAGGTGGAGGTTTCTCCTAAGAAACATCTTTGGCCCAAAAGATCCCTGCATTCAAAGAGCAACTGGATTCTCGGTTATCAACCGAATTCTGTGGCTCTCATCACATTCACTACCGTTACTAAAGGCAAATTTGAGCAGCTTCAAGAAGCTGTTGAAAGCTGCAGGTTGTTTCCAGAGATTGAATTTGAATATAGTCAATTAAAAAAGTTACTGCTTTAACCGAAATTGAACTCTTCTGTGATCTTTAATTTTATTTAAATAAACTACTGAGCTTTCTGTTACTGGAATAAATTCTAATCGTAATTTACGCTATTTCATTTGATATATTAATTCCATGATGTGAATTTGAAAACTTGAGAAGGAATTTGTCACTTCAGTTCCAAATATGTTGTCAAAATATATAGATAATTAAGTAATATAAAGTAAATAAAGATAACACGAAATTAAACAGAATTACTACATAATAATTCTATTTATCAAAACTTTTTACAGAAATACAGAGGTCGTCAGCAGTATTATCGGTTTTGACATCAAAATATGAGTTGTCTTCTTCGATTTATTTGGCATTTTTTTATGGTAATATTATAAAAAATAAAATATTTCTAAGCTAATTTTTTTTTTCTTCTATTGTTCATTCTCAGTAAACATGCTTGCATATTTTTCAATACAGGAAAGAATATGTAGGATTTATGAAACGATTTTCGGCTCCCATTTGCTTGCTTTTCTATGAAAAAATTATGTAATAACTATACTGAAGTGTACTTGTTCCAACTAATTTAACATAATCGCTTTTAAAACTATCTTTCCAAAAATCTACAATTTGCTTGTTTTCTTAAACTTTTTGTTTCTGAAATGATCATTCTCTATGGTAATGCATTAATGATACTGTTCAATCAACAGTTTGGCAGATGGGGCGTATCACACCCTCGCAAAAGCAAGCGGTCTCTAACTACCTTTCCTTGCGACAATGTTAAATTTACGGTGGCGGTCGGATGTTGACCTGAATTCGCTAGGGTCATTTCCTGTAAGACGCGGGAAAAGAAGACAAAGTGCCTGCTGATCTGTACCAGTCCTTCCCCCTGCCGCGGACAGAAAACCCCACGAGATAGAATTTCGCATCTCTTACGCAGCCCATTCATTTTTTAGCCTCCCTGGAGAAACGTCGGGGAGAGTAACAACCTAAAAAAATTTTATGTCTCTAAAAGGTTTCTTTTTCAGATCTTACAAGCTCTTTGGTGTGTGAAAAATGGCATGCCACTTTTGGCGAAGTTAGCGACACTGGCTATGATGGCACTTGGCGGTTTGAAATTGGAAAAGGTCTGAAGACGAATGTTCTTCCAAATCGAGTTATTTCGTAGGATACATACGGGTCTTGAGTAAAAATCAAAAACCCGAAATAATTTCCAGGACCTCATAGATTGCTTTAAAGATAAAGAATTTCAAATTAGATGTGGAAAAATATGTCTCATTTACAAGTTTTTAAGTTATAGATATGTTAACATTTTACTGATGATTTGAAATATTTTTTGCATGAAAGAATCTCGATGAAAGTAATATAAAGCAAAGTAAATAGGTGAAACAGGAGTCTAGATAACATATGCTACCAAAAATATGCATTATTAATGACACCAACATTTCCGCTTGAATCCCCACAAAGATGATTTCCAAAAATAAAATTTCTTTAATCCAGTTACTGATAGAGAAAACACCAGCAAAATAAGGTACTTTTTAACAAAAATCGAAGAATTTTTCTCAAATATAACAATAGTTGAACGGATAAGAAGCGCTGAACACTGCTAATTGTGACCTAATTTTAAATCTTGGCGAAACAACGAAGTTTGGCCGTTTTTATAATTTTCTTCATTTGTAGTATAAATACGAACCTCCCCCCTTTTTTTTGAGGTACAATGATATTTCCTCTGTTAAAGTACTCTTCTAAGGAAGACAATCAATGCAAGCTAACAAATTTATATATCAAAAGTGTTAAAAATCGTATACAGGATTAACATTCTTAAAAACGTCTATAAGGTGAATTTGAGACTTTTGATTAAATAATTTATAAACACAGATGTTATTTTATATTTCTAATCAGGGCTTAATTTTTTCCAGAACCTTGCGGAAGGTCGTCAGGAAAGACGAAAATATATAAATAAGTAAAATAATTAATGGAATAATTCATAATTAAAACAATAAAATAATTTATAAGTAAAACAATGAAATAATTTATAATTAAAAAATAAAATAATTCAAGTTCAACAAATGTAAAGCGATAAACAAAAATTTACTAAATTAAGCTATGATGATAAATAGTTATGGTAAACAGTTAAATAGAAAAACAAAATAACAAGAGTCTTCTTGTTTAGTTCACTTTCAGAAACTAAAAAAAAGGTGGAGCCCAGCTATGTCTGAATTTAAGCCCTGAGTATACAGTAATGTACTATCAAGGCATGATAGAAACAAAGCTCATTCCTTTTTCACCACACCGACGAAAAAAGGTAAAAGTGCCACTAATTGTATTAGAGGGAATGCTAGAAAAAGTATTAAAGTATAGGAAAAAATTTTATTAGAAAAGCGTAGGTTTGAAAACAGAGAGAAAACGTTTCCACACTTTCTAACTAGAATCCGATATAATTCTGGCTAATATGATTCTCGTTGTCAAGCAGAATTGACGAGTAAAGAAAAATCCCAGATCCAAGGAATGATATGTAAACTGAGAAAAAGTGTAAAGTCCTGTGCAAATGACTATCCTTCCATATATGCTTACATCTTTCCGAAAAGTCCGCAACTGCTCTTTTTCAAGGAAAGTCACTGGCGTTGGACGTGTCTGAGACTTTCTTCTTAATATTTCGCTTTGTAACATAAACTTAAATTTATTGCATTTCCTGGAGAATAAGATTTTTGAAATGCGGATGGGGGAGGGGATTTTCTTTTCTTAAAAGCTTTAACCTCCATCCAGAGATTTATTTTGCAGGGAAAGACAAATATGCATTCAGAAGTTAGAATCGGTTTTTAAGATTAATTTATTACTAAATAAAATTTTACGAGCTCGAAAGAAATTTCTGCTGAAATTACAATTCAGTTTCATTAAAAAAAGGCATAAGGTATTTTCTCCCTTATTTCCGCATGCCTTCGTGGTGTAACTGGAAAAACGCTCAACGCTTATTCGGAGATCCGGATTTCAAATCCTGGTGAGGGCACTTCAATTTTCTTCAGTTTCCTGACTTCGAAAAAAGAGAGTTTAATGACTCTACGAGTCTTTTTAACATCAAAACCTCTCTTATACTTGCTCCGGGGCACTCTGGCTAGAATTACGATATACCTTAAAAACTGAGAAGTTTCGCAGCCGAGCTTCAGGGCAGTTAAAGCTCTGATCCTAATACTTTTAACATAGTGATGTGATAACATAACACAGTGAATTACATTATTATCTCTGAAAGCTCTATATTAATAGATTTTAGTTAGCGTTAAATTAGATGGACAACAAAGAATAATTTTTAAGAAGTTAAGGTACGATAATGTTTTAGGAAGTTAAAGATTTTCGTAGGTTCATCAGCTATCGAAGTAAGCCCGCTCCTTTTGTTGAATATTTAAGAGTTAATGTACTATTTTGAATTCAGTGTTTACTACCACAAGTGTGTTTGTGATAAATTAATATATACTGATACATTAACTATCAATGTTATGGTTGCAAAAATCACATCCATAAATTTGGAACGAAATAAAAGTAATTAAGGGTGTCATACATCAATGGGTCAATCCAACGTTCACATTATGCCGTGGAATTCAAGCTATTAATGTATCATTTATCTCCTGCTGAGTTTTCTTGGCAGCAGAGGTAGCTGGGTTACGTAATGATAATAGCAACTGCGCTTCTAGGCGTTTATATGCTTTTTCTCTCAGTGATGTTTCGTTCAAAATTTCCTTTCCCCAAAGACGGGAAAAATTTGACCTCTCTTTTATATAGTTCTCTCCACACCTCTGATATTATTTTGCTCATGTCACTTGAACATGAACTTCAGTATCTGCAATGTTTATATAGGAACATGTTCCAAACGCCCACGGCGCATGTCGAGGGACACATGCGCACGCCGTGGAATGAACCATCGTTTGAATAGTAATTAAATGGCTGAATCTAGCAGCTGTCAGTAAGCTGCTAGTTCGGTCAAAATCAGTTCATGTTCTAGCTACTAATAATCTTGCCATGGTAACAATGTATTTCGATCGTGAATATTGCGACATGTACTTTAAATTCGCGTGAATCTAATGGTAATGCTTTACGATTTGCTGAAGAAATACCGTCGCTAGCTATTGGGCCGTCCTTCCGATGTCAAAGTCATACGTAGGTTGGACAACAGACTGAGAAATACTGGAAGCGTCTACCTGATGCACAGTCTCCACAATATTCCTGGACGAATGGATGGCGAGCTTACGCCAGCACAGGAAGATGCAACACTGAGCGGTAAAAACCCTCTAGTTGAGCACACGCAGGCTATTACGGTCGGATGGGCTATGTGCCAGTGCGAGCACTGGCTTTTGTGAATCGCTATTGCAACAACATGAAGCCGATAATGCTTTCATTGTTCACATCATGTACAAGAATGAAGCATGCTTCACACGTGATGGCGTCTTAAACAGACACATAGTCCCAACAGCCGTATGGGGTCAGAGTTCAGTCTTCATGCAATTCGCCTGCTGTCCACTGGTCTGTGAATGCGGCACACTAGGCAGTCACATGACTGGACTATACCTGCTGCCTGAATGGCTCACGGGACATTCACAGTTGGTATTTCTCTGTGATATATTAACCGATTTTCTAAATGACATAACCTTACTGGCAATACAGGGTCTATAGATCCAGCATGATGGAGCTCCGACGCATTTGAGAACTCCTGTACATAATTGGCTGGATATGGAATATCCAGGCCGCCGAACTAGAAGTGGGGGTCCGGGTGTATGGCCACCACGATCGCCGGGTTTTACACCTTTGGATTTCTTCATAAGGGGCCATCTGAAGAAATTGATTTATCGAGGAACTTTTGCTGCAGAAAGTGACTAAATTGCTCATCTTCATGTTGCGTGTACTTTGATGGACACCACTCTGTGTAACGTGTACAGTCAGCCATTCCACGGCGAGCGCTCGCGTGCGTCGATGTGCGCGTAGGACATTTTGAGCATTTTCTTATGTAATCATACGCAAATACAGATGTCCATCTTTCCAATAAACTTTCTTTCTTGCACCACATACGGCGTCATACTTTTCTTTCGCATTTATCTTTGAAACTATGGGTCGTATAAGTGCAATTCTGTGTTCATTTATTAGTATTCTAAGCAAGGCTGTGCAGAGTTTGAATTGTCTTGATGGGACACCCAGTACGTATGGAAAATTCCGAGCAGCAAATCTTTTCGTTAAGAAGTTACTTTGCATGAATATATGTAAATATTTCTAAAGCAAGGCTTTTAAGAAATTATTACTCTAAACTCAAACAGATAAAAAAAATTAGCGTCCTTATTCATTATCAAGAGTCTTGAACAAAATCGAAGTATTCGTCTAATAAAAAGAATTTTTTTGTCAGTGAGTAACTAAACTGCAATATTCAAATGATTCATTTCCCCCCCTCTCGATAAGTATTTAAGATACCCATTCCCAAAATATTAATCTGCACCAGTCCTATTTGACATTAAAAACACAGATGATGCGAGGGAAAAATAATGTCTGATTATTGCAAAATATAGACATTTGTATCCTTCAATACTAGAAGTGAATCTAATGGTAATGCTTTACGATTTGCTGAAGAAATACCGTCGCTAGCTATTGGGCCGTCCTTCCGATGATAATGAATGAAAATGGCTTTAAATTGCTCTGTTCTCGTTAATTTTTGATCAAATAGCAATTTAATCCCGCGTTGGAATCTCAATTTCAATTTTACGTTTACATTACAGTTCATCATGAATACAATTGGCAAGGAAATACACTTTTTTAAACAATAAGGAGATTAAGTGAGTAAAGTCAAATAGGTACAAAAAAAAACAAATACAGATGCAATTAATGCAAAATGGAAATTCGATCATTCACCGGAAGCAAGCAAATCTGGCTGATACGTCTTTTAAAACAGCCTTCAGAAGTTTTTACTAAAACTACTCAAGCCTTTTCGTCTGATCCCTTTATTACCTCTTGTATTCGACCTAGCTTCCATTGATATGGTGGTATATTAGTATCCTTCAATAAAACCATATTGTTTGGACTAACATTGTCGTTTGAAAATTTCCATTTATTTCTTAATTGCAAGTGATTCAAATAATCATGGGACCAATTTTTCCCCACTAATTGCACGAATTTGGCTGTTCTTTGCCATCTGGATAAAGATCTATCTAAAATATCAGTTACACTGGACTCAGGAATAGACAGTAAGGGACGGCCTATTAAGAAATGTCCAGGTGTTAAAACTGAATAATCATTAGGATCTGTTGACACTGGTACAAGGGGTCTACTATTTAGTAAGCCTTCTATTTCTGTGGTTATAGTTAAAAATTCTTCAAACGTAAGTCTGGCTGAGCCTACAACACGTTTTAAATGGTATTTAAAAGATTTCACTCCAAATTCCCATAGTCCACCGAAATTTGGAGATCTTGGAGGAATAAACTTCCAACTAATTTTTTCTGAACATAGATAATTAGCTAACTTTTCATGGGGAAAGCTCATTAGATTATGCAATCTTTTTATTTCTGAATTTGCGCCAAGAAAGTTACGAGGATTATCCGAATATAAGAAAGAAGATTTTCCTCGTCTTGCAAAGAAGCGTTTTAAAGTTGCTGTAGATAAGTCTGCTACTAACTCTAAATGAATAGCTTTAGTAGCAAAGCATATAAAGATTGACACATAAATTTTTTGAAATGTGCCCTTGCGTTGACCCTTGTATTTAATCAAAAATGGGCCACAGAAGTCGATTCCACAGTTATAAAATGGAGGACTAGGGTTAACTCTCTCTGCAGGCAAGTTTCCCAAAAGTTGTCAGAGGATCTGGGTTTATTTTTAAAGCATTCATTTACAATTTTTCGAGGTAAATTTCTTCCTCTTATTGGCCAAAATTCCTGCCTCACGCAATGTAATAACGTTTGAGGACCTATATGTAAATATCTCCTATGCAAGGATTCCATAATAATTTTAGTAAGTCTGTGCCTAGAAGGCAAAAGTTTGGGATGCTTTTTGTTTTGATCGAAGTCTGCATTTTGCAAACGCCCACCTACACGAAGGATTTCATTCTCATCCAAAAAGGGGTTCAGATTACTTAATTTACTATTCTTAATAGCTTCCTCTTTAAACAAGAAATTTCTTCACAAAATTTATTACTTTGCACTAATCTTACCAATGCATCTGAAGCTTGGTTCAATTCTTCTACACTTAACTTACCCTTTCTGGGCTCCATGGGATGTTTCATGTTATGGAGAAACCTGAAAATAAAGCTTTATATTCGACAAAGTTTAGTGAAATTATTACTTAAAGATAAAAAATTATCAATAAAGTCACAATTTGAATTAATAAAATTGGTAATCTCGATGGTTTTAGCTCTTTTTCAAAGTTCACATCCACTGGGGTTGCACAAGCACCTAGCATTGGAAGGTCAAAAGTTAACCAAGGAGGCCTACTCCACCATAAGGAATTGCTTAACAGTTCTGTAGCTGAGGTACCTCTGGAAATGATGTCTGCAGGGTTATCGGTTGTTGGAACATTCCTCCAATCAAAATTTGGGCACAAAGCATTTATCAGCTTAACCCGATTAGACACAAATGTTTTTAATCTTTCAGTAGACGTCTTGATCCAAGCCAACGCTATCGTTGAATCACTCCATAGATAAACGTGGTTGAACTGGATTTGAAGAACTACAAGCACCTTTGCCACGAGGCGGGCTAACAGCAGCGCAGCTGACAGTTCCAATCGTAGAATGATTAGAGCTTTAATTGGGCAAACTCTTGGTTTGCTGCACAGTAGACTTGTTTTCACAGCTCCGTTTCTAGCCTTTGAGACGATATAAATTACCGCACCAAAAGCCTTTTCGAATGCATCGCAGAATCCATGAAGATCAATAATGATGGCTTCAGGTATAAGTATGATACTATGGAATTTGCAATTTATTGACTTCTGGTACCTCCTTTAAAATTTTTAACCTAACCTTTAACTCACTTGATGGAATGGGATCGTTCCAATTGAGTTTGTCCTTCAACATTTCTTGAAGAAATATTTTGGCCTTGGTAATAACTGGACCGACAATACCTAATGGGTCGAAGAGTCGAGTGATGGTTGAAAGGACTTAACGTTTTGTAAAACTGTTGGTCAACTGTACAGATACCTTAAAATTAAAACAATTTGACGTAGGTCTCTATAATAAACCAAGAGTCTTAACTGTAGGTTGCTCTGATGAGAATATGTATTCCTCGGTTTTACTGTCATTTAATAAGTCTGGATGATTCGAACCTCATTTATGTAACTCCATAGGTCCTGCAGCTAAGAGGTCTTTTAACTCAATCTGAAAGTTCTTTGTTTCTTCTAAGTTATTAGATCAGGATAAAATGTTATCAATGTATGTGTCGTTAATTAGCACATTCGATGCCTGATGAAATTTCCCTTGCTCATCTTCCGCTAATGCTCGCAGTGTTCTAGTTGCTAGAAATGGAGCACATGATGTCCCTAAGTTACTGTTTTCATTCTATATTCTTCACGGAAGGAAACAGACTCGGCATCCAAAATATCCGTTGTAAATCTGTATCAGCTTCATCCATTATTATCTGACGATACATTTTCTTGATGTCTCATAGAGTGCGAAATCTGGCCACAATAGAAAATAACTCTTGTTGTACAGTTCCTCCACTTAGCAATATACACTCATGTCCATAAATTAAGGATAATGGAAAATCAGGCAAAGGAAGAGTTAGAAGCAAAGCAAATTTGACTTATTTGTAAAGCTTATTTATTAAACAAAAGGTAAAGAGCAAAATAAGATGCTATATGTTTGATATTATTAAAAAAATTAGCGATTTTTTCTCCCTGGAGCAAATTACAAAAAAAAAAACTATTTAAAAAAACCAATATTACATGGTTGGTATGATTGTTAATACATTGTATGTCTCCCAGACGATGCAATACAGTCCGTACAACGCCTAGGCATGCTGAGTATCAAATTATCGATCTGATCTTGGGGGGATATTACACCACTCAAACCACTCAAAAAGCAATGCCCTCCGAAGTTCCGGTAGACATGTATCAGGAGGTTGACGGGCTGCAACTCGTCGGCCAAGCATGTCCCACACGTGCTCTACTGGATTCAAGTCCGGTGAGAATGCTGGCCAGTACATACGGGTGATATCCTCCGATTGAAGGCATTCGTTTACGATGTTTGCACGGTGAGGACGGGCGTTGTCATCCATAAACACAAATTGCGTGCCTATGGTGCACCGAAATAAACGTACATGTTGTTCCAGAATGACGTCCCGATAGATTTGGCTTGTTATGGTTCCGATTTGAACATGCAGGTCAGTTCTGGAACCCAGAATAATTCCACCCTAAACGAGCACTCCTGCCCCACCGTAACGGTGTCGTTCAATGATGTTTTCTTGGTGGTAACGAGTACCCGGAGCTCTCCGTATGAAAGTCCGGCGAGAATCAGACTGCAAGCTAAACCTGGACTCGTCGGAAAACATCACACAAGCCCTCTGTTGCGGTGTCCACAATGCATGCTCTCTACTCCAGGCTAACCGCAGGCGACAGTAAGCTGCAGTACGTGGAACGCATCTGACAGGTCTACGAGCATATAGACCAATCTGCCCTAAGCGTCTGTACATGGTCTGCCTTGAAATTGTCGTACCAGTGGCTGCCCCCCGGGGGTCGACGCATAGTACTATGCGAGGTTACTGGCTAGGATCTGTACCTAGGCAGTCTTGGCCACGAGGGTATAAAATTTATGAACTTGGCAGTTCTCGATGGTCCATGGGGTAAGTCTGTACTTGAGCTTCATGGGCCAGGTGGTGTAAGTCCCCTCCACCAGGGTATTGGTAGCCAAATAGCAAACTGGACCATTGAGAGTCTGGTCACTGCTGTCCTTGGTATTCCATGTAAAGCCCAAGGAGAGGGGCATCCCGTGTAGTGCTGGCAGGTAGCCTCAATCAACGGCCAGTCATCGCTCCAAGTTGTCATCGCCCACCCCACTGTGGTCTCGGTCCGGCCGAGACGGTGGTCTTGACTGGTCCGCGTTTAGCGGTGGGTTGGCTAAACGTTGAGCGTTTAGCAGAGGGAGCCTGATAAAATTGTTGGTGTCTCGAGGATGTGGGACCTCGGGCCCAGCAGGTGTGCAAGGTCATCGGTAACGAGTGACGTCAATCACCGAGTGTTCTTAATTGAGCGGACGGTGGTACAAATCCGTTAGTTAGTACCAGTGGCTGAAGAGAGCTGACGAGACAGGTCTGAGGCTGTGCTCTGTCTGATTCGTTTGGCAGTAACTGCCAAATACCGGTCCTCATTCGGCGTTGTAGCTCTGGGGCGACCTGTGCTAAAACGCCTACTCACATTACCATCATCTTGGAATTGTTGCCAAAGCCTGGAGATGACACTCTGGGCAATTCCAAGTTCGTCTGATACTTCCAGTTGGGTACGCCCGCATCCCAGACGGCCGATAATTCTACCACAAATTGCGAACAATTTTACTTCTTTGCCTGTATTCCTTATATATCACTCTCTTACACTCTCGTCATTGTGACGTATCATCGATGTCATCTGGTTACTTCCTGAAATTTGCATATGATTCTTGAAGATGTGTGTAGTGATTTTACAGGTGATATATTTATTTTAGAGTTCGATTTCCGCGTGACTCTGAATTATCCTTAATTTATGGACATGAGTGTAGAATTGAGCGAAACCCCAGTAGTGTGAAACGGCCGGTTCACCAACAGGATCTCAAACTCGCAGGCAGATTGCGGATGAGCCCGGAAGCAGGTGAGGCGGTGCAAGGCTAGGCGGATTGCGGATGAGCCCGGAAGCAGGTGAGGCGGTGCAAGTTGGGAGGCGGATTGAGGCGGTGCAAGTTGGGAGGCGGTGCAAGTCGGGAGGCGGATTGCGGATGAGCAAACTAACTGATAAGGAGAAGGGTTGTAGGAGTTTGAATTTAGCTGATAAGGTGTCGTCACACTTTGATAAGAGATTATCTTTTGTTGATTTTCCAGTGGTAATTTCTAATTTTAGGATTTTTTCCCCTTTGTATTTTTCTTTGTCTTTACTAGGCATATAATGGTTATTTCCTATGTTCTCTAAACGCCTGGAATTTAATGACTGGCAGGTAGATGTAAATTTTTAATTTTTGCCCTATATTTCAAGAATTATAATGTCCTATGCACTCTTAGTTTTAGCGTATGCCTTACAATTTTTTATTTCATCAGAGCATATTAATTTTCCTTTATCTTAATTACATTACTAATTTTAGACAGGACGTTCTTCATATCTTTTAACCATATACTCGTAATTTTATTTCATTTATTAAATTTTAGGAGTGTAATTATTCAGATATACATTTTAATTTATCATATGATTTTAATTTAAGTCCAATTTTAACTTTTTCCCTTCTTTCTAACCTTCGTAATGTTTAATGTTCTCCAATTTATAACTTATTTGCTATATTTTACGAGCGTAAGTATTGAAATATATGTTTCTGTTTATTATATCATTTAATTTTATATATAATTTCAATCTTTTTCTCATACTTTCTAACATTTGCGATCTTCAACATATTGTATATTTTAACTTATTTCTGATATTTTCTGATCGTTTACATGACCTTCACTTAATTTAGATGTAAAATTTTTAATTTATTTCGTAAATCTTAAGCTTATTTATTATATTATCACACTATACACACTGACTTTTATTTAATTTTAGATATAATCTTTTAACCTTCTTTCCTATTTTTAAAGGTTTTTACTTCCCAACATACTCTAAAGTTTAACTAATTTGCTATATTTTCGCATAATATACATCCCATTTGTAACTACTTTCATACATTTTAACTTTCATAATTTCCAGTATAGTCCTAACTTTAACATAATTCGTATATTTTCCTATCATGTACCTAACTTTTAAATAATTTTGCATGTAAATTTTAACTTCTTTTCTATTTTTCGACGTTTTTAGTTCCCAACATACTCTGAATTTTAACTAATTTGCTATATTTTCACACTATGTACACGACTTTCATTTAATTTTTAACTACTTTGCACATGACTTTCATATAATTTTTAACTACTTTCATACGTTTTAATTTAGTAATTTCAAACAGTCTCTTAAGGTTAGCTTAATTCCTCTGTTTTTTATCATATATATGG
>KK122395.1:0-69963 GCA_000611955.2 Stegodyphus mimosarum
TGATTTCTTTTTTGATAAAGTTGTTCTGCAGACTAAAATTCTGCGCGAAATGTTTTGTTTTTTAGTTTCTTTCCTGTTATTTTTTGCTTATTTCACTGTTTGTAAGATATTGAAAATGTTTGCATGGTTTTTTTGCACGAGCCAGTGCACCTCGAAGCGAGTTTTTCGAAATTCAAATTAGATTTTTTTTTTTAATTTTATGTTTTCTGACGAAATCGCGTCATTTTAAGACATAATGGGCTATAGCAAGGCGAGATTTCACTCTATTGGATAGTTTAAGAAATTGAAAGATCGTTTCTTTTTGAAAAGGTAAATTGTTTAATTAATTTATATATCTATATTTAAAAGGACGAGTCTTTCTGTGTGTGTAGGTGTCTTTCGTTCGTACTCCGTGTAAGCTAATAGACCCAGGCCTATGAAATCTGGTACACAAGATGTATCTAGACAAGAGCCAGTGCACATCGATTTTTCAAAATTCGAATGAGTTTTTTTTTTAATGAAATAGTATCAAATTGATCATTTTCTCTCATTATATGAATAACAATGGCACGCAGCCATTGTTGCTGATATCAGCACTATTGCCACCCGGAAAAATGAGGGCGATAATTCTGTGCAGTTTTTAAATTTAATGTTTCTCTTGGATACTGGACGTTTGTCTAGAGAAGGCAGCAGGAAGTTGGTTAATTTATTTATTAAGATAATTAATATTTGTATTAAGGGATATTGCTTATTTCATTGTATGCTTTTTATATGTAAAAGAATTTTTTTTTCCGTTGTTGTTGTTGTTGTTGTTGTTTTTTCCCGATAAAATTGTTCTGCAGAGTAAAATTCTGTGCAGTTTTCAAATTTAATGTTTGGTGTTCTCTATAGGCATTTTTCCGGTACACTTAAAAGCCAGACGAAGGCTGGCCGCACAGCGGCTAGTAATCTACTAAAAATATCACTATACACTTACATTTATAATAACAAATATTTCCTTTCTTTGTTCCTTTAACAGATATTCCCTTTAACAGTATTCATAGCCTTTAAAATTTTATTTTTTAGTGTTTAATATTCTGAAGATTTTACTTCGAAATGTTTATTTATCATTTTTATCACGCATATATGTTTATTTGATTTTTTTTATCCTAAAGGGGCAATTTGCTCCAGAAGGGCTATTAATTTCCTTTTTCATTTTGCGGCGACGGCTATAAAACGTCGTTTAACTTTTCAAATTGTTGCCACTAAATGTTAGAGCCCCGTATTTTCATCTTCAGCGCGCGAGATTGAGTACCGAAAATTCTAAAGCTCTAATTCTAATTCTCTTTCTAAATTGTTTTGCGATATTGCTGTTGAATTGAATTTTATGGTTTAAGTGCGAAGAACATGATACGTATTTAATAAGTAAAGGTAACACACAAAATGTTAAAAAAACGCCCCTTTGGGCGTAATATAGAATCTGAGAGTTTTAAGATTTTTTTTTATTTCATTTTATATTTATTTATTTATTTATTTATTTTTGTAATCTCGTACATCTCTTATACATTTATTTTTGTATTCTCGTAATCTATATACAAAATTTCAACGTTCTGAGGCTACTCGCTTTTGAGTTATGTGAGATACATACATACATACATACATACATACATACATACGCAAAGACGCCACGAAAAAAAAATCTTTTCAGAATACATTTTAAATCAGTTTTATAATTCTTTTTGGGGAAAAGAGTCCTTTATTCTGTCCTTACGTTCAGATATCACGCAAAAACATCGGTAAATTGCATTCGTAAGCGGTCAAAATGGATATTTTTGTTGAAATATGATGCCCGAAATTTTTAGCGATTACAATACTTCCTTTTTACTTTGTACAAGGAAATAAAAAGATTGAAAACTTTCTTGAAATCTGTTGGAAATTTGTGTCTCCTTTACTTCTGCGTAGAACTGAAAATAAGATGATATAGTAAGTGTATTTAACCTCCGGTGGAAGCTCATAATCCTTAGCGGTAATTTGCAATTGTTGCTTCCTGTCTCTAGCGCCTGATATCGGCGCTTACCTTTTTGCCCTACGAGTCAGATTGGAATGCTGATGTGGTTGTTGGTGGTAAAATTACTAAACTCCAACGCAATTTGTTTGGAGTGCAGTGATGCAGCGCCTGTTATGTACCAACGCGTTAAATCTTAGCTTTGTGGATCCAAAGTTTCTCTCGCGATGGAATATAATAATATGCCCATGTACTAGTACTCTGTGAGAACCTGTTTCTCATGACGCTGCAAATTAATTGCGGCCAACGTTACCACTGATTACCCCTGATCGTGCGGTTACCATTGATTTTTAATTGGCTATATGTATATATGTTCATTATCACTCTTCAAGCGCAGAAAGCAACACATTGTCACGTCTAAAGCAAAGACGAATTAAATCTTATATGTTCTTCAATTAACATTGTGATTTCTATGTGCGCACCCTGCTATGTTTCCTCTCAATAACAGTGTTAAACAGTAGAAGATTTTCCCACTTTTGTTTTAAGAAGAAAATACATAAGGTGTTTCCAAAGTTCTAGGAATTGAGCTCTAGTTAATTGCTAGAATTTATAGGAAACGCTATCGGCCAGGAATAAGTCTTGACATGTTTATGCAGCTACCTCGTGACATTCTTATATAGCTGTGTCCATGCAATATTGTTTAGTACGATTCAATTATTTGACTGATACATGTGCATTTTTGTAGCATTGGTTTTGCAACCAGAAGATCGAAAGAGCAATCAACAGAGCACGAAAACTTTAGAAATTGTTCAACGTCTGCGAGGAGTTTTCTGTTCCCACATTTGAAAAAAACATTTACGGGGCGTTCGATTTGATAGTTTATTCACGCCAAAGATAGATAGATTGAGGAAACAACGAAAAAGCTCTTTGAGGTTGTCTTAAAACTTTTCGTTGGTATAAGTGTACTCAGTTAAATAGGGATTATGCTGAAAAACTGCTTTGTAATATTGATGAAAACTTATGAAATAAAAAAAATACACCTAAATTCCTAGAACTTTAGAAACACCTCTCTTATTTCATGAATGCACTATCAGCAGTGATCATCGATATTTACATAACGCATCTCGAGCACTTGAAAAAAATTGCCTAGCTAAGTCAGGCAGAAACAAAAGTTACATAAGAGCAATGATTCCTTTAACTATTCATTATAGGTAAGATGATTTCTTAAGTTTTCTATAACACAAAATGTTAATGTATTCCTAACAAATATAAATAACACACTCAGTCTTCGTGTATTCTAAAATTATTTTTCGATAAAGTATGTTCAAAATAAAAAATTTTGAAAAATGCACACAAGAATACATATAACAGTTTTGAAATTATTATTTTAACTATACCAGCTACTTCAGGCTGCGAAAGAAGTAAATCGCATAGGAAGATCACTACAAGGACATTAAACAAATATTCGAACAATAAATTTCATACATTAGTAATGACGGCAAAATTGACCTTCATTACTCGTGAATAAAATCTAAAAAATAAGGCGAAATTTTAATAACTCGCTTACTAGATATTTGCTTCTTCCAACATTGCACTTTTAGGATTATTATTTTAATAATATCAGTTACTTCTGATTTCAGAGAAAGAGAATCCAATCACAAAATTACCACCAAAACACTAAACAAAAGTTCGAACAAGAAACAAATAAAGCTAAACCCATTATTGCACATGCATTTTACTTCTCATATGCATGATAAAAAAATTTTAATAACACTTACCGCAAAGTTCCTAAGCCTCCCAAGCACACTTTTATTCCTTCTCTCCAGAACTGGTGACACAGCATAATCACCACTTTTGCAGTCATTTAGATGCTTCGGATTCGAGCACCTCCTTTCGCAGTCACATTCTTCATGCCCCTCGACTACACTGACCGATTGGCATGCATTGCCGACAGTCAGAGAATCCCTCACCATCGAGGCAACCCCGGAATCAGCCATGTCTGGCTGCGTTTCCTTAGCTAGACTGTTCTGGACATCGTTCGAATTATTAGCATTTGTCGGTGGTTGGGATTCCTTGTGGTCGGCTTCTTGTTGAGATCGGGCCAAAATGGCAGAAGTGAATTCTTCTTGTGTATAAGCTCGTTCTTGATCTTTGGTTAATGATTCTTTTGGACTGTTTGAATCGTTATTAGTTGTCGTATCAGACGTTTGTGACTCAAGTGCGAGACTTTCAGATTGAGCGTTAGTTGGAGAATTTTTCGTACCGTTCTGTTTACAGACCGGACTTGCTGGCCTTCTGTGTACGATTATTTCACCCGCTGAGTCGCATGAGGGGAGTAATGAGGAAGAGGCGTCCCAATCGAAATCTTCAGGTGGCTCATAGTAGATATGTCGACTAGGCAGTGTCTTGTGATTTGTATTTGTATCTAAAGATGAGAAAAAAGCATGACAAAACATAAGAAAGTTATGCAAAGTATTTTCAAACAGTTTACGTGTAAGATACATCAATAGCTAAAAATGAAAGTAAAAAACAATTACTTAAAATGATACCAAAAATCACAGTTGCTTGATTCATGTTCTGTGAAATTTATTTTATTTTGTTAATTAGATTAGTTTTCAAAAACTACATAATAAATTAGGTTAGTGCTTTAAACAGAAATAGTATTTCAATTTAAAAAGAGGCGTGTAACATTCCTAAGCCAATGATTAGGACTTTTGATCTTTAGATTTGTATAAATTATAAATGAAATGCAAAATACTAATACAAAAATAATGTAACATAAATAATGGTGCATAAAAAATTAGTATACAAATCTATTCGTTTACTCAGTATATTTAGATATTTCAGATATTAAGTAAGCGAACATAACGCTACGATACATATCATACTAAAAACAATACGCGACATCAATACAACGCATTGCCAAATACTATAAGAACAAAGAAGACTGTTTTCGACAAATAAGCTAATTATCAAGCATTATGATCACGTAGTAAAATAATTCTAAATCAAGCAGACTTTTTCATTCTGTTAGATTACTAATTCATTAACCAGCAATGTGTACAAAATACCAAAGAGAAAGAAATTTCAATTTTTCGCGAAATAATATTGTTGCTAAATATTTTTCTTGGATAAACAACGATCAGGTTCATTACCCCCCCCCCAAAAAAGTGGCATTATCTTTTGTCATATAAATTTTGTCACTAGCGTTTTTTTTAATACATTTTGCATAAAACAAATTTCAGATTTCTTCTTAAGTTTTAGTTTTAAATAAATCTCGAAAGAGATATGATACACACTGTTTTAAAAAAATTACGTTTTTATTAAAGCAATGTTTTATAGATGATGCTTGGAAAGCAGGTGATGAAAATTAATAGACTGTAAGAATTAATAATAATTTTAAAACATAAATAATTATATAAAAATGTAAGATACAAAACAACTCAGACTAAAAAGTTTTATAGCACTCGATAAATAACTCAAGTCTCCAGTATCGGAAATGTTCTTCTGTAATACTGTCACATAAGTTGTAGTCCACTGACAATTCACTCATGAAAAGGCAAAAATTTGCTAATTTACATGAAAAGCAATACATTTTTATTTTTATAATTTTTATTCTAAACACATAATTGGTCTTCAAAAATTTAGGATAATTTTTTTCTCTATACTCTATAACTCCCCTCGAAAGAAAGAGAACACGAAATGCAGTTTATACTGGGGGTAATAACAATCCAAACTGAGAAAAGTTAAGATACTACAGATAATCACTACATCTCTTTTGAAAAAACAATTTTAGTTTTACAGCAATTGATCTTCGATAATACTCGTGCGGGGGCTTCAAAAAAGTTTTAGAAGGTAAGAATATCGTGTTTCAATTGTTATGCGAAGTCCTGGAGATGTATTTTACGTTATTCAATTAAAACAAAAAATACTTTGCTACTTAGGTTTGAGTCTATTACAAGCTGAAATAGGAAGATGGTTAAATCTTAGTCGTAATGCCAACAATGCACAACAAAATTTGGTGATTAGCGAATCCACGGTTTCAAGACAGAGCATCCAGGTTATCCATCAGTTGAAATCCTTGTGGTGAAAGCTTTCTGGCTCAAATGGCCAGAAAAAGAAGAAACATTTGCATCTCAGCATGTTGCCGAGTATTTTACAACAAGAAAAGTAAAACTGTTACCAGTTTCAAATGTAAGATGGCTTCATGCATAAAAAGATAAATTGGCAGAAGATCTGTTATGAACATCCCATGGAATTATTTGCATGTGGTAGCTCAACTGAAATTACTCGGATAGAACATGCCAGAAGGAACGAATAATAACGAAGCTTAGTAACGTTCACATATGATTTTAGGTACTCGTAACACTCTGATTTAATCGTTATTGAGAGAACGGACAGGAGTTAACAAGTCCAGTATTATAAAAACATACAGTTTCGACAGGGACAATAAGCAATATCAATTGCTTCGATAAAAATAATGTTTGCTTATACTGAATTTTAAGTATTTGCTGGTGATTTCTGAATGTTCTGAGATGATGGGACGAAGTCCTTGATTAACACGTTCGTTCGTTGCCGATCACGCGCTGGCACATAAAGTGGAGATAACATTTAAGCCTATAACGGGCCAGCGCGTGAGGTATATGTTAACATACTATTTTCACATTCCACGGCTTTTGGTGAAGTTTTGGATACTTCTGGCACCAAATGTGTTGATTTAATATAATTTTCTGCTACCACTTTGTTTAATTGTTGATTAAGCCAGCTGTATAGATCAGCTGTAGTCATTCGCTATTTTCAAGATTCAGCAAGCAGACAAGCCAACTCTATCATCCAACAGTAATTCTATTCAGCATTTATGAGAACTTCTCCAAGAACATTCTGTAAACTGCAATGGAAATTAACTTAAGGCGTGCCTGAGCATCGCTCCCATTTGAACAGATAATAGCTTACATTCATGTCAAGAGTGGAAATACTTGGTATTACAGTTTATGTTTTCCATTACATTTTACTTACTCGTACGATTTATTATAAAATAGACCTTCATTCATTTTTCAGAAGTCCAAAGCATAAAACAATTGTATTTATCTAAATCTGTTCTAAACTATGCATTTATAATTTGTCTTAACTGTTAAGACTTACTATGTTCCTTAACGTTTAGAAGGCAATGTACATGTTTTGAGAATTTTGATACCTCCATTTTATGCAGCTTATTTCTGTTCAGAGATCTCATTAAGACAAATGTTAATTTATATAATTCATCAAAGAATATACTTACAAAGGCAGTTCCTGTAGAGTTAACTCCCTAACTATATTTACATTCAGTATATTAAAATCATTTCTTTACTTTGTAAAATATGTATTTATCATCAAATGACGAAATAATGAAAAATTAATTTTAAAAAAACTTAAGAGATTTTGACTTTCGGGCTGACTCACTGATTCAGTGCTGTTATTCGGTTCGAGTCGCTGTTACAAGATGTTCAGTTAAATGAATTTACCATTTATGTAAAATTATCAAATTTATTTCAAAACTGTGACAAACAAAATAGAAATTAAACTTACGAAAAGCAGAATAAATAAATAATATATCTTTCAAATAAGGTGAGAGCAACAGTGTCTTAGGTCTATGTTCAAACAAAGCAGAGCTGACGGACAAATACAAAAGAAAGCATTTTTATATAATAATTTTATTTGTATGCCATAAAAGAAGTTTAGGAAAAAAGGCCTTTAAAAATATTTTTACTTCGTTACCGTTTAAGGTGTAGTGCATTGCAACGAAATATATTTACAAACATTTTGCCATACACAATTATTTACAATGAAAGGGCTGGAATAAAGGATAAGAATTCCGTTTTCTGTACCTGTTTCATTTTGAAAACATTTCTTTTCTGCAAATATACTACAATCAAGGACTACAACAGCTACAGAAATGTAGCAAGATGTTAAGGACCTCTCGTCGTTCAAATGAAAAATCCAAGTGCTTAGTGAGTTGAGTTACATTTTCCCCACCCAGAAAATTAAAGTATATTTTCATTCACAACAAACAATAAGTGTTTTAAGTAGAGTCTGAACCATACCACATTAAATATTTATTCACAAGCAACGTTCTTAAAAAATTAATTTATTCTCTATCTTATGCATTTCTTGCGTAATAAAATGAACTTTCTGGGCTTAGTGTAATTATAACAAATAATATATTTTCCCGATTTTCATAACGATATACTCACAGACAAAATTTAATTTGTATTTAAAAGATATGCTAAATAATTAATAGTAATAATTTGAGTCAATTCTAAATTATTAAAATGAAACACTGAGAAATTACAAAGTATACAAATATAAAAACTTGATGAAAACTATCCATATAAAAATAACAATTGGAAAAGTTTATTATGAAATGATTAAATGCATTTGCTAACCATATCCAAAAAATATGAAACACTTAACACTATCGACATAATCCAAACAGCACCTATCAAATCTTTACGAAGAAAAAAAATTAACTTTTCCGCGAAAATATTACGCTTCCTAGAATTCGATTTTAGTCAGGTTAGTGAAACATAATTTTCAATTTCCAATAAAGCTCTATCTAATAAGTGGCTTATTTTTCAGCTCATGCAAAATCACTTCTTTTTTTACCTGCCTGTTGGGTTAACAAGTCTTAATAACACCGCTACGTTTCCAGTTCGATGCCATTCAAAGGACATACCTCCATTTGCTACGTAATCCCCGGCATGTGTGTATCCGAAAGCCGAAGATTCTGATGGTATCTCCTACATCCGCAGTATTGAAATTCAATACAGAGCGTAAGTGGTTATATCCGTCCGATCAAAAGGGGGAAATCCAAAACATTGCATAGCAGAAAACGCCAAGGTCGCGTGCACTTTTGAATATTTCGCTCGTCATGGGCTCCACTTACAACAGGTTGGGCACGCAAAGATCCAGCGTTTTCACGAAATGGTGTCACGCTCCGTTGATTTCAGTAATGGACATTCCTCAAGGGCCTCTTTTATGCGCGTACTTATGGCAGATATTTGCGCATGGGGTTAATTATTCCATTTGAATAAGGAACTTGCATATAGGGGTGAATTAGAATAATTTTTTCCAAGTTTCACTAGAAATAGATCACTTTGAAAACATTGCAGCAGCATTCACTGGTGTTTACAAAGATAAAAATGTTTCAACTTTTGAAATACATTTTAAATCAGCAAAGATTTAATAGTTGAAGAGGCAGTGCAATAATAATATAAAAATTATTTTGAAGGAAATGAAATATTTCGATTTCACAGAAATTTAGTAAAATTTAATTCGAAATTAGAGTACCAACAAATTTTGCACAAAGTAACAATAAAAATTATTCAGCAGTTTTAGTTTTTTTTTAATTTTTATTTTCCTGAGATAATTTTATGCTTTAAAACCATTTACTGTACCACATTGCACACTACCAGTAAGGTTACTTACCACGTCAAAACACGTTAGAATTATAAGATTTAGAAAGTATATCTTCGGGAAGTGATTTCTAAGGAAAGATAAGGTAAGATATTGGGTATTCCTCGTTCCGTTAGACACGTTCCGTTTCCTTTGAGCTCTAGGACTTGCCAGGCCCATAGGCCGACCCATAAGCGATTTTTCCGGGGCCTTTAGTACCACTAGATTCGTTATTTGTATACCCCCGTGGTCGAGAATGCCTCATTACAGAGCCTAGCCAGTAGCTTTGCAGAGTTCTCTACGTCGAACCCCACGGAGGCATTTCTATGAAAAACGTTCTAACACATATTCGCATCACTGAAAATTAATAAAAGCCTTACGCAAACAAACCGTTCAAGTACTAGACGCAGAATCCCACGTAAACTACAAGAGCTTAATGGTTTTTACGACTCAGCCACTCGTGGGTCTTCTTGCAGATGACGACATATTTTGCAGAAATTCTGAAATGAGTTTATCGCTTTTATGTTTAAAAGTTTTAAAATGTTTTTATGAACTGACTGTGTTGTGTTTATACTCTTATTTTCAAAAAGTTCCATCGAAATGGTTGTAGGACAGTTCCATTTGAACTGTACAAAATTATTACTTAACTTAAATTTATTACTTCAAAATAATATCCATCGGATTACAGATATCTGCTCCAGATCTCCTGACATTCCTGGAAGTATTACTAAAATGCCTCTTTCGGTATGTGTCATAGACAGGCAGTCTTATCGTTTGGGATAGCTTTAAACCGTCTGAAAGTCTTAGACTTGTAGAATCATCTTAATAAAAGAGAGACTGCTATGGGATGAGGTGAAAATTTTGGGAAATAAGGTGACTGAATTGCAAGAGAGATCAATTTTTGATAAATAGACTCAAGGCTTTTTTGTTCAAATGTTCTACTTTCGAAATGCGGTATTATGTCTAATAGTCGAAAGACCCTTTAATTGCTTTCTTGTCATAACATGTGGCTTGGATAATGACTTGCATCATCCAGGAGTGATGAATGCTAATGCTTTCTAACATTCAAATTCATTACTGCAAGATTTATTCACGACATTGTTTTCCGCAAGTTTTTTCAATGCAGGAGTATAATTCAAATATCAATACTAATCATGAAATCATAAATCTGTTTTATTTCTGAAGTTTATTTGGCGAAATTTACATGTGAAAAAAATTGCTTAAACCTTATGCACCCAGCACGTTCAGCTATCAGAAACGGACCGAAATCTAGGATATTGCGGGTGGAAGAAGTTTCGAAAATAAAAAATCTTCATAGAAGAGATGAATCAACTTTTAAGTTCAAGCAAAATCTGTAGGTTTAAAGCAATATTATAGAGACTAAATAATAATTAATAGATTAAGAGAACAATAGATTAGCAGCGCAACAGAACCTAAACAAAAATACTCATAACAAATTCTACATCTTAGCGTCGCCCAGATGGTATATTGGTTAGGGGAACCTGACTGCGATACCGGAGAGTCCGGGTTCGAATCCTGGAGAAGGCATGGATGTAAAATTGTCTGTCCTTTCATAAAAGGTAACGATGGCCTCCTATTAGTTACCTCCACAATAAAATGATCGCCACGTCTGGCTTTAGGAGTAGCCCATGGCGTTATAGGCAAGGCCCGCCACTGGGAAAGAGGAAAAAAAACCCCCTCAATTTAGTGATAATGGATTTGGTATAATTGTGTTTAATCTGAAAGACTACTAGAAGATCAAACCGTAATTGGATGAAAACAAATTAAAATAACTGTAATATAAATGATTTAAGATAAGTCTTAAAACGCAGCTTCAAAATTCAGAAGATGGCTTGCACACTTAAAAAACATAGAAGAAAATATTCGTTCATCTTACAGCTAACCAAAATCCTAGAATGTTTTAAATTATTTTCATTATCTTTTCCCCCTCTCTTTATAGAACCGTCAGATTCTTTAAATTGTAATTTCAATGTTTCTAATGAAATTATTGATATAAATGAGGAATAAAAGAAAACTATAAATATCGAAATATTTTCTCTTCAGAATTTCATTTTCTGGCAGAAACTTCCGGATTTTGCACTGCAAACCTTCAGGCTAAATATCTTTTATTTAAGCGGTGTTCTTTCTTCTTAATTCAGTATCGTATGATTACAGGCTGAAACCGACATGACAGTGACAAATGTCTCAAGAACAAGTATTCACTATTAAGCATTTATAATCCTTAAAAGAATCCTCTTCTTTTCCAATAAACGTCCATTCCTCGCATATCATTTCCGTTAATCCAGTTTCTGACATAAACGCACCCAGAAATCACAAAGGATTACGACATTGAAAACGAACATCAATTGCTTGCGTGACTACCTGAGGACAGATGTACGATTTCATGTGCCGATCTGCCAGCCGAATTGGCACAACGATGCCAAGATGCCCTTGGGCACTGATGACAGATTCTGTGTCACAAGAATTCTCGAACGTAAAGTACAACATTAATCTAGTTAACCTACTTAGAAGAAACAGAATATTTGGATTACTGCCACATTTACATGTCACAAAAGAAATTATTGTTTGTTTCGGAAAATAGCTTTTCATTTTCTCAAAATGTTTTATTCATGCATTAAGATTCCTTCTGAGCTTAATAGTATCAATATTACTTTATGTAGTCCTCTTGTAACGCAAGAATTGGTTCAAAACAGCTTCTGAAGCGCGCAACAAGAAAATAAAATTGCCTCTCAGATATTTTTCTTACCTAAGCAGGGGAAAATGATTATTTAAGATTTATACAAAACTTCCTTCGCTCGTGTTTCTTGACATTCTTTTAAATTAAACTTTTGGCAAAAATTTATGATACTTCCTTAAATTAATTTTATGATGCTTACGGTATACTGTATCAATTTATTATAATGGGAATGGTTATTCTAATAACGAAGCTCTTACAAAGAAAAAATTGGATTGTGTACAAATTTTTTATACGAAGTAACATGAATAGATCTAAAAATTAATTGTTCACGGACAGCTATTTTAACTGGCCTTACGAGGTAATTCTTCCTTCTTTCCGCATGCCTTCGTGGTGTAACGGTAGCGCACTCGGCGCGTATTCGAGACGTCCAGGTTCGAGTCCCGGCGAGGGGCATTGCTCATTTTTCATGTCTCCCGCTTCAAAATAATCCTAATGACTCTACAGTTGCACTCGAACTAAAATGTGGTGGATGATAATTCTTCACTAACAGGATTTGGCGATTGAGCCCCTACTCCCCGGTCGCCCTTTAAAAGAGGGACTATGTAAGGTATTTTCTCCCTCCTTTCTACATGCCTTCATGGTTTAACGGTAGCACACTTGGCGCGTATTCGAGAGGTCCTGGTGAGGAAATTGCTTATTTTTCATGTCTCTTGCTTCAAAATAATCTTAATGATTCTACAACCTGAAATATAATAAATAAATACAGTAAAACCTTTCTAGGATAACGACCCACGGTTGAAATGATTTTAGTCCTCTGCAGGAGTGGTCGATTTAAAGAGGAGAACTTTAATGTCATTAATTTTAATAATGCTTTCAGATATACTGATCACTTTCAGAGGTGGTCGTTAGGGCATAGTTCACTGAACGTAAGAAAGGACAATGCAGTGAAGTTACGCTGACAGGTTCTAGACATTACCCTGCACCAGAGCTGGGCCAGGACGCAATGGGAAGATACTCCTTCCCAGTAGAAACTTAAAAAATAAATATTTTTTATAATAATTTAATTTATAATTTAAAATAGCTTTTTATACACTTATAGAGACATTAGGTTATTTCGAAGCAGAAGAGACGAAAAATGAGGAACGCCCTCAATGGGACTCGAACCACGGACATCTCGAATACGCGCCAAGTGTGCTGACCACTACATCACGAAGGCCGGAGAAATTCCTTATACAACTCCCTCTTTAAAAGGGTGACTGGGGATTAGGAGTCCCAGTCGCCATATCCTGGTGGTGGATGATGATTAGGATTATTAGGTTACTTCGAAGTAGGAGAAATGAAAAATGGGCAATACCCTCGCCGAAACTCGAACCATGAACCTCTCGAATACGCGCCGAGTGTGCTGAACACTAAACCACGAAGCTATACTAAGTAGATGAGCACTTGTGCTGCTGATTTCCGCAGTTTGCATACAAAATCAGATACGAAAGAGAAAAAAAAATGTCGCACAGGATTTTATACAGGGCTCGATTAAGCAATTAAAAGGACGGAATTATAATCAGAGAGGAAAGTAAATCATTTAATGTCTCAAAAATAATTTTATTATTTATTTTTCTTTGAAGACTTGATTATTCACCATAACCGCAGCTTATGTCAACGCCTTTTTTTTTTCGTGGACACATACAATTTCTTAACTCGTAGTAAGTGCTGCAAAAAAGGCAATACTGTAAATGGTAACCCTGAAAATAAATCTTGTTTGAGTTGCTGCTTTCTAGATCAGGCAACTAGCCAGTTTCCGACTCAAAATTTACTAATCTCAAAATTTAACCCTACTATGAAGGCACAGACTACTAGGACAAAGTACAGAGCTGAGCTGAGCTGTTCAAAAACAGCTGGATAACCTGGTAAAGACAATTTTCGCCCATGTTTCGAACAACTAACTTATCGGCTGAAGGAACACCTGCACATCGGTACTGAAGTCAAGAACATAGAAAAGATCTGAATAAGTAAATGTTCAAAGAATATACTTCGAAATGAAAAAAAAATTTGAAAGGTTTCAGATGTATGAGTGTATCTTTAGAATTTCCGATACATAGTTCCGCGCGCTTCAGATATAAGGCTGTTTTTTTCCCCTTCCCCGTAGAGTGATGCCTTTGCTCGCTTTTAAATCGTTTGAGTTTGTTCATCAAAAATCATCAAAGTTTTACAAAATATGAAATAGATAATAAAATAAATTCCAAATTGGGCTTCCAGATGCACATAATTCGGCTGGAAACGTACGTTATTCAAAATTGGATGGCTCTAGGTAACGTTGTTTTAACACATTTGGAGAGATATACATACATTTATGCAGATTATTTATTCATTATTTAATTTCTTTAAATGTGTAAAAGGCTGCAATATTTGGCGGAAACAGTTTGAAAAGTGATTCAGACTTTTAATGTTTCCGACGAAAAATCACAAAACGAAAATAATAGTCCTTCAGGGACAAAGTCCCTTTGGACTAAAAAAAAAGGGGGAAACTTAAAACACGAAACGAAAGGTTTTAAAAGCGGAAAAATCAAATAAGGAGAATTACAATAAAATGAAAGAAGTTGAATAAAGGAAGTTAAGCTATCCTCTAATGAAACTAATGTATGTGGAAGTGCATGTAAAGTGCTAATAAAAGCTAAAAACTAAAAAACATCAAAAGCTAATTATTTAAATTGCAAAGCAAACTATAAAGAAAAAGCTAAGGAATATAAGCATATAAGGAATAAGTGAGCAATAAAAAACTCCAGATATGTACAGTTCTTGATGCGTGTGATAATTCGATGAGCACTTTTTAAGTAAAATTTGGAGCTTTTACAGTACAACGAAAGACGAGATTTAATTCAGAAGTATATAGTATTAAAATGATTTGGATTAAATTAGGTTATTTGATTAAAGTAAAGCACACTAGGACTATCCGAATGTAAGAGGCAGTTTTTAAAACAAACGGTAAATCTGCATGTTATGCAGGGTAATGGGCGAATGCTATCCTGCATATGAGATTTGAATGTGCATTTAGCGATAATTAAATGCGCTTTTCTCATTAAAAATGGATTTAAGTATGAAATGCATTTTTAATAGGGCTTTAGATATAATTCTCACCTGCATTTAGATATCATATAATGTTCGTATAAGCATTTAGATAAATTGCTTATACGAACATTACCTGATATGTTCGTATAAGCATTATACGCAGCATTTATTTTTAATGAAGCAACGTAGGTTACTGGATACTTGGTAAAAAAGGTTTTTGGTTAATGTAATGATACCCAACGACAAATTATAATCTATTCTTAAAAGATTTCCTACTTTCTAATGTTGAAAATTTTATTTTCAGAGTTCCTTTTCTATTGCCTAGTAATGCTCTCTCAACTTCTTTGCAGAAATAATTATTGCACAAATGCTACTCTAGTACTCTGGTCTCTGTAGTCTAATGATAAAACTTACAAGATAAAAGAAAAACATTTTTAGCATTTTCTTAAACTGATAATTTATAAAGATTTCTGTACATTTCATCACACAGAGGGTGTTCGAAAAAGGCCGTTAAAAGCACTTTTTTGCAGTTAAATTTTAATCCTAGATATATATTTGTAATTATAAAGTTTCTCAGATTAAGATAAAACATTATGAACTCAGTTCTTGTATTGCAGCAGTTATCTAAGGGTTTTGTAAATAAGAAAAGTACATTGATAGGAACCCCATAAAATAAAAATTCCAACTAGTCATGCCGGAAAAGGTTAAACATAAAACATTTCCACACTTTTACGTCCAAAATTCGAAGATACATTCCTGAACCAGTTTATTGATTTAAATCAATTTTCGTTGCCTATTTGAGATTTCGAAACCTCATTGAGGAAGCAGGTATAAAATAAAATTTGCTCGTTTTGTCCATGAATGCTTTTGAATTAAGTGAAAAGCGCTTATTATTATGCCTACTGTATGAAAGTAATAATTCTGCATATATCTGTGAATTTTTCGTATAAAAGTGATGAATATCTTTTTTGTTTGCATAACTAATCTCCAATGTCCATTAATGCTTTTGGATTAAGTGAAAAGAGCTTCTTTATTATATGCGGCTTAAGCGTCTGTTTGTCGCCGATAGTTTATTGGTTGCTTGCGTAACTGTACTAGCCAATGGGGTAAAGTTGCTACGGCATTCAAATAGTCCATATACACTGATACCATACACGCAGTTATCATTATTTTAATTAAATTATCACGGTATTTAAGAACATTTAAATATTTTTATTCATACAATTGTTACTTATTATGCATTTAACTATATTTACATGTGAATTACCTAGAAACTTGCAAACGTTGAGAAATTAAAGGAGACGAAACCAACTAACGAGCTGTGCGTAGTACGTCTCATCAAGTAGGTTTACTCAAACTCTTATGCTAAATATCCTTTCGCGTAGAGTTTAAAATTTTGCCCGATTTTATTCCGACATTGTATTTTAAGATTACCCAAACTCCTATGCTAAATATCCTTTCGCGTAAAGAGTTAAAAATTGTTTCCGACATTGTATTTTAAATTGAATTTTCAGCTGAACGCAAACTGAGCGTGTCGGGGGAACGTGAACATTTGTTTGCATTAGCAATCACGAGCTTAAAAATGATGGAAAGATCTACACAAGAAATGTTACATACAAAGAGATCTTTGACACGTGAATTAACATTTTATTTTTTAAATTTATTTAGCTTATTTATTTATTTTTATTAAAATTATTTCATTTATTGAGCTAGCGGTGGCTCCTTAGAAATGTACCGCCAGTGGTTTCCTTCATTGCACTCTACTTTAAGCAACTAAGCAAGTAGAAGAGGAAATCCTGTGGTTCAGTAAGCAAAGGGACGTCCTCGCTGCCTGCCCTGGGTAATTCAGTTTGAATTAGCAGACACCTTTGCACAAATCATTTTAATTACAATTTATAATATCTAGAACAGCGGTCATTTCGTATGACCGCCGGGCTTTCTAGTATTATTATACCTGCTGTATGAAGATATTAATTCTATATATATCTGAGAATTTTCCATATAAAAGTGATGACGTTCTTTTTGGTTTGCATAATTAACCACAACATGATGGATAATTTACTGACTGAAATTTTGTCCCTATGGAAATATATGAAAAGTTATAGTTACAGAACCTTCTCGCCTACAGTGTTGAAATTGCTTTCAGAAAATTCTCCATCTTAGCCCGAACTCTCAACACCCTATACATTTCCTTTTTTGCAGCTCGTGGTTACTCCGTTCGCACGTGGATAATTCTACGCTTTTAATATTTCGAATCACTCCAATCAAAATATTATTTCACAATAATTTGGACTGAAAAATCGTGAAATTATTCCTCAAAGACTTTCGCGAAAAATCAGCCTTTACGAAAACAAAATTAATGTGAAAATTATTTAAAAGTTTAGTTTACAATATTGTTGACATGCAATTAAAATAAAAGCTTACACATTTAAAAAGGGAACATATTGCTTTTCGCATTTCGAATTCAAATAAATGTTCTAAGGTTTTTTTGTTTTTTTATCCCCTCAACCACTATGAAACTTAATTAACTCCTTAGCCCAACAATAGTTGAAATTCATGTACACGTTACTCTACAACATTCCAAGTAGTACACGTTGCTTGCTCTACTTAGAAATAGGTGCACAAAATACGAACCGAAAGTTTTCGAAATAAACGTTTATAACTTCACAATAAAGGCACATACAATTAACCAATATTAATTATATTTTGAGAAAGAAATGCTATTAGTAAATAGACAAACTAATATATTTGATTATTTTCTCAGGCACCGCTGAATATTGCACATTATAAGGCCTGGACGCTTACCGTTAAAAACGTAGAACTAACTGACCAACATCCAGCATAATACGTTAAATCAAACTGAACCAGGATATACGAAAGTTCTCCATTGTTTTCTACACGTTGTGATGATATTCACCGAATTCGCTTCCAGTTCATTTTCAGAACGGAAACATTTCATACATCTACAACATACACGAAAATCTCTGCCCTCAACCTGGTCATGGCCTTTGACTGAAGCACTGTTCATTGTTTTTAAATCGAGAGTAAAAATGCTTGCCATTCTCTTAACTTTCTCACAGATGTTATTGGTCTTGAACTCATATTATGATGAAAGATAAATTGTACATTTAAAAAAAGGATTCGTGAGAACATTGACCTCGAACGTAAACAAAAATCCAAAACAATCGAAGCCTTTACCGGAAAAAAAAGGCTACCCTGTTAAGAGTTGAGATTCAGACAGGGAAATTGTTTCAAAAATAATTCCTTCTTCTTTGTGGAAAATTTGTATGGATCTTAGGAGAAATAAGAGATGATTTATTTCGATGGATTACACAGAACTCAGAAAAGAAAATGACCTATCATTGAACACATTTCTATAAAAAAGAATGATTGCAGGATTTCAAAGAAATCTGGAAATAGATTGCCATATTCAAGTTAACGCGTAGGTAATCAAAGCTGTTATATATGAAGACATTTTCTCCAGACAAACAAATTAAATTTTATAAAAATCGAATGCTTTCTGTACAACAAGAATCAAAGAATGCAATAATGGAACAATATATGCCATATTTCAGTTTTTACTTTAGTTCTCGAACTTTTCACTCATTATTAACAACAGAATTTCGTTACTGTATCCCAGTTATAGTGCTTAAAAGAAATAGATATTTTTTGTGAGTGAAATTTTGTTATTCTATAAATTTTATAATTATTTGTCTTATTTCTGTACATTTTTCTAAAATCTGTATTGAGGGGAATGAGATAGGCCTGAATATTTTATATGTGTAAAAAGTACTTTTAGCATCTTACTATCAAATAACTAAGCTTTTTTTATTAAAATATACATTATCTTAAGACTGCTATCAATGAATAATTACAGTAGTAAGGTATCTATCAAATAACCTTCCCGTTTTTAGCCCAAAAAGCAGTTAGCTCGGATAGGCTAAAAAACGGGAATCGGGTCTCGAAACGGGATTTCGCGTCTTCCACTAAAAACGGCGAATCAGTTTTCACACTGTTGCCACCAAATATTATCAAACTGTATTATTTAAAAAAAATTAAATAATGAAGAATCCTCATGTATGTATATATATTTCTCACATTGTGAAAAAACAGCAGTACCTAGGGCCTCCCAATTTTGAATAATGTAGTCCTCCACTCGAACATGTGCACCTGGAAGCCCAAATTTTGAGTTTTATAATTCATATTTTGTAAACCTTTTGACAAACTCAACGATTTGAAAGCGAGCAGTGGCAACACTGCACGGAATAAAACATTTATTTCTAGCGCAAGAGACTGTATATCCAGAATTCTAAATATATGTTGTTTTTAAATAGTTTGTGATTTTGCCATTGAATTGAATTTTATGTAAGTGGGAAGAACATTTATTATATTTAATTAATAAATTTAGCATACAAAAAGTTAATGATAAAGAGACAAAAAGAAGTTCTGAAAGCCATCTTACTAAGAAAACCGAATATTGATATGATGAACTGAGACGCGAATGAAAAAATATAAAAATCTATACCAAAACTTAACACTGCATCGGTAATTTTAAACACATGTTGCAATGCTGTTTTTAAAATTTTTCTAATTTTGCTCTTGAATTGTGTGTGGTATAAGTGTGAAGAAAATTATGCTTCACAATAAAGCTAAAATAAAGCTAAAAGGACAAAAAGAAATGGGTTAGCAGGAGTGAGTGCAAGAACAGACTAGTAGGTTTAACAACAGCGTAGAGAACCTTAGCGAACCCTTTTGTATGACCGATAAAATCTAAACCCTTTCAGATTTTTTTTTTCTTTAAAGTTATTTTAAATTTGTTATGCACTGCCTGGTTTTGAATTTACTCACAAGATGTATCAAGGTAGAATTAGATTCAGATTAGATTAATTAACTAATGGAAAACAGCTGAAAGCTACTGGATTGCAGCTTAAATTAAGGATTAAGGACCCAATCCCCAAATCCTGGTGGTGGAGAATCATCATTCACCACCTTTTAGTTCGGGCGCCACTTGTAGAGTTATTAGGTATTTATGAATCAAGAGATATTGAAAAATGAGCAATGCCCTCGCCGGGATTCGAATTCGCGTATTCTCGCTACGCGTGCTGACCACTACACCACAAAGGCATGCGATGAAGGCGGGAGAAATACCTTATAAACTAATCGAATAAATGAATAAATAGCCAGCAAAAACATATGAAATTACAATTTGAATTAAAATGAATTCTTCAATAAAACCGTTTTGAAAAAAAAAAGTATGCTGTAGAAGAGAATAGAAATTGTTATGCTTCAGAGGTAAGTAACATGCTTCAGAGTAAACATGCTTCAGAGGTAAGTAAGCAGATATGAAGTTAAACACAACAAATTTAATCACATGGTGATTAAACTTTCGATAGTAAGAGCATTTACGCCGAATTTATATTAGTTTCATCTGCATTACAATGGGTTAGTTATTTAAAGTAATTAATGCCAACTAAATACAATTGATCGAGTCTTAAAAATAGTCCGTAAGACAGTCAGAATGTGTTAATGATCTACGAGTACACGCATTTACGTCACGGTACATTCTTTATTCGTAATCATACTTCGGTAAGCCTTATTTATACAGTCTCAAATGCTAAGGAATGGGCACGTATTGTATAAATACTTTAACATGATTTAAAAAGTTACGATGACTATAGGTGTGAGGTAAGAATAAGCATCACTATAATCACGAATACAACTAATAAAAAATATGTCATTGCTAAATTAGGATTTATTTACGTAAGTTAGAATGAAAAGAAAAGTAGAAAGAACAGTTGTGACACCTTCACGCGTCTCCACTCACCATCGTTAATGTCTCGTCTCCGAGCTCATCTAGACAGACAAACAAAGTAGACAGATGTCTTGTATTGCACCTGCCAAGTCTTTCTGCACTGATGGCCGAAAAATTAAGCTTAGGTGCGAATGAAAGGTATAAAAAAGGGGGCAATTTTGTATTTCAGAGGAGAGTAAAAAGAAACCTCGTACATTTTGTACTAGTTCGAAAGGCCAGGAAGAAAAGATGGGACAAAATAAAATTACAATAAATGGCCCAAATGTAATAGAGAGAGAGAGAGAGAAAAAAAAAGGGGTCTATAGAAAGAAAAGGAAAAGAAGTAGAAAATTTTCCTAAAATACCATTGTGTAGCCAAAAGGGCAGGAAGCTGTGTTCATTTACAATAAATAGTGTCTCCCAGATGTGTGAGTGTGTTTGGTAAAGTTGCTTGGCTATGATGATGGGGGAGGGGGAAAAGGATTAAGGTTCCAGTTGTAAGGTTTTAGTTAAACTAACCAAGTTTATTTTAATTTAAATCTTTTCTATCTCCTCTCTGCTTCAACTTCCTGTCAGAAGAAGCGCGCGTTTTTAGCTTATGCTAATTTTTGAAGTTCAGCCAAGCACTATTTAAGCCAGAGGTAGAAACCTCTCGGTGTGTGAGAGCTTTGCCTCAGATCACGGTCACGCTGCTCAACGTTCGCCTGACCAGCTAGCAGTTTAAATTTATAAGCCATAGTGCTTACTACGTGATTGCATTGTAAAATAAATTAAAGTGCGGTAGTATTTAGTATACCTTGCTACGCACCCTTTTCGGTAGAGGCCAACTTCCGCGAATTGCTCTGCGAAGCAAAGTTTAATTTAAGTTCTATTTTAATTTATTTAAATTTATTTGATTGTTAAGTTCGACCAAAGTGTGGTCTTTTACTTTCTGTATCTCTCCCGAATTGGGAGGTTTGTATTTAATAGTGATTGAATAAAAGAGGATTTCAAATCCCTTCACGTGCAGTTATTATCCAGCCCAGCAGATACATCTGAACATAGCGTACCTTCCGCTCCCTGTTCCAGTTCAGGACTTAGAACGTAAGGATAAGAACCCTTTACAGAATTTACAATGCTTCCAAAACGGATACACAGAACACAAAGTCCTGACACAGTTACATAACAGTTTAACTTCTAGTTTAGAAGCTAGATTTAGCTAAGTAAGTAAAAAAAATACATATTAAAAAATTTAATAATAAAAAAAATAAGTCCTAACATGGGAAAAAAGGGGCGCTTTAGCATTATAGTATTAGTTACAGTCACAGTTACTGCACAGACGTCAGCTCGCTATGAACTTTAAAAGTTCAGTTTAATTTATAAACTGAAAATGCAGAAGCAATAGGTTCAAGAAGCTGAAGAAAATTATAATATTGTATGGTTAGTGATGTAAGTATAAAATTTTACTTTTGCATTTAGATTTACAAATTATTTTAATATATAAAAATTAAGATTTCTTTAATATTTCATTAATGTACGATGAGTAATAACCATGATATATAAAAATATCAAGCCTTTATAAAAATAATAATAAGAGAAGATCAACATATCGTTTGCTCGAATATGGAATTACGAATTATTTCATGCAAATGTACCTTAAAAATAACCTTCAATTTCTTCAGTTTTTCTTCTTAACACGGTTGTTTGTTGAAAAGTTGTTTGAAAAAAAATTTATTTCATATAAGTTAATATTTGCTATGACGAGTCCTTAAACTGGCGCAGAGACTAATAACTAACATTCAGAATGCAATCTTACAACTTTCTATATTAATGTTAAGAGCAAGGGCTGTGTAGTTTTGAAAACATACGCAGAGTTTTCGGTATGTGCGAACACATGATATATTTCCTTCTCGCCAAGAATGTGTACCCTTGCTGAACGCGGAGCTGACATCATTTAACATATATCGCATAAGGTAAAATCGCGTTCCGCAAAGATAAATTCCTATGGAAAAAATGGGTTAAATATAGTTGAGATTATGGAGGTATGTCTAATTTATACGAACTTAAACATTATTGTAAGCAAAACGGAAAAATGAAGCAAATGCTAACAGAAAGGATTTCTGTTACTGTTTAGTAATTTATTTGCTAATTTATACAAGAGTTCCTGTTTTCGGTCTGCGTTAAAATTGCCGATAGCTGAATCCGCGCTGGTGAAGTTCTGAGCCAGCTTCGCGTAAATTGCTTTGTGTATTAATTTATTTAAATTTGACTAACGGAATTTGAGTTTTTCACCATAAATGCTGGTGAAATTGCAAGAAATTGTTCACCTTTAGTTTTAGATGAAGGGTCTTTTACACCCTTTCGAAGTTTCTGTTGTACAAAGGACTTAGCGATAAGTCGCTTATCGTCTGCAAAAGAGCTTAACAGTGGATGTTACCCAAAAGAATTAAACTTTACATAACAATTCGTTTAACTTCGTGTTCGCTACTTTCACCGTCTGCTACGGTTATAAGATCACCCAGTTCTTCATTTGTCATTTCACAATCCTCATTTACTACTAAT
Organism: Stegodyphus mimosarum; assembly: GCA_000611955.2. Classification (NCBI taxonomy): domain Eukaryota; kingdom Metazoa; phylum Arthropoda; class Arachnida; order Araneae; family Eresidae; genus Stegodyphus; species Stegodyphus mimosarum. The sequence continues at coordinate 23,488 of KK122395.1, forward strand.
ACTTTGATTTCTCCTTCTTCCATACCTGAAAATCCTTTACCGCCTGTTGCTTCTGCAATTTGTACGTTTTTTCTCGGCTTCATTTTTAATCGATGGAAATCCTTCAAAATTGTTAACAACTTCTGACCAGATCTGATGCCCGCAAACATTCATTGCTGGTGAATTCACTTGTTAACATGAGAGTTTAACCCTTTTTAAGCAGCGTCTTAAGTTTAATTGCTTCCAAAATGCCACTAGTGTGTCGTGCTTTCCTTGCGGATATGTAAATATGTCTGACGTAATAGGCTTTGAATGTTTTTACGATCCTTTGATCCGTTGGTTGGATTAAGGAAGTGGAGTTCGGTGGAAAGAATGAAACCTTTGCCTTTGAATGCATTGTTGTCAGGGCTTCAGCATCGCGTTCCGAGGTGTTATCGATAATTAAGAGAATTTTAAAGCTGATTTTAATGTTCCCAGCAGTGTTTGACTTCTTTAATGAACGAATTTTCAAACCAGTCAATAAAGAGGAGCCATTTCTGCGTTGGAGAAATCAAACGGAGACAATTAAGATCACGCGCAAACGCAAAATCACATTCCGCAAGAGTTTACTGCATATTTTTAGAGCCAGGTTCTGCTAGTGGTTGTTGCAGTTTAAAAAGAGATTACACGTGAAAAAACTCTTATCGACCCTAAAAACGTAAACCTCATGCTAGTTTATCGGTTGCTTAAAAAATGTGAGTTTAACTTTAGGGCTTTTAAAATTCATAAGAAGAGAAGAGGGAGGCAGAAAGATACTAATTTCAGAAAAAAAGTTACGATCAAATTTCTTTTTCCTTTTATTTTTAAAACTAAGTTTGGCAAAAGTTTGGTTAAAGATATCCTTTATAATTTTAAACATAAAAAAGTGTTTTGGCGCGTAATCAATATATTTTATAAGTGTTAAAATTTTATACATATTTAGATAAGAAAAATATTAAATAGAAAATTGAAAATTCCCAAAAGGCCCTTTTCATACGATACACGTTTCCTAAAATATACATTAAATTTATTTTATGGACTAGTTTCCGCATGCGTATACCATTTTAAGACTACGTATCGTTTCTTTTGCCAAATATGATAATTTATCTTTTTGCTGCTTAACATTAGTAAAACTTTGCTTATTCAATTCAGATATTCATTAGTGATTTGATTATTACTGAAATATCACAACATGCAAATTTAACATACCATATTCTGCGTACAGGATGGGAAGTGAGGATATGGCAGTTTTCATGGCTAATGTGCGATAGCGTGGTACTGAGCCGAAATAATCAACAAAACTCTTAGAAGCAGGAAAAGGGTTTATTGCAGTTTACCTAAACATACCCACGCCTTAAAAATTATACCAGAAAAATGGTTCTTTTTACAATCAACATAATCGGTATTTTCTGATTATCAGCATTCCCTAAAAAGTCACTAATTCAATGGCAACTTTTATGAATCGGCAAAAAGTGTTTGCTCGGCTACCTTTGCATCTTATAAGCACTGTTCTGTTCATAAATAGGAAAAAAATATATTTTAAGAGTAATGTTAACGGAACTACTCTCAGAGTTATTTATTATACGAGGAAAATAAATATTTATATGGCTGATATTTACATTTATACAGTAACAGGAGAAACTGTGCGCTTGAGGGAGACCGATAAGCGAAATGAAGCATCATATAAAGTGTGCAAATCCACACGTACTCAAACACGCGTGTGGTTTTCGCATGCGTAGTCTGGTTAGTGTCACGTATGTTAAAAAAATAAGCCAAAAACATAATAGTCCTAATGAGCGTTGAAACCGAGAGTACCGGTGAACAGAACTACCATGTAACCTTTTAGTGATTCATAAAAATTTTATATAAAAACTGAAATATACTGATTACATTGTTCAGCGAATTTCACACAATATGCGGGTTAAGTTCCTGAATACGGTACACGGCAGCATAATATATGCTTTACACTTACATAAATCAGAGAACTGAACCTGGAAATGAGATGTGTTAGAATAAATTAGTGTCACTTTTGCATAATGAAACTCCGCAATGTCAGAGAAAACAAACGAGCGCCAAACCATATATTGACGTGAGAAAATTCCATCTATGTTCCGATGCAGAAGTCTTAAATAGGTTTTCTGTTAACACTGCACTTGTGCTTCATTCTTTTCAACATGTTACCTTCTTTTATGGAATATATTCCCGATAATATTGCCTAATAGGTAAGCCTGAAGCTATTTAATGTAATTAAAACTTATAAATAAGTCTTTTATAAGTTCTTTATTTCAGCACTACAGCTTAAATGTTTGTAAAGACTGTTAACATTGATTTGTATTCTACTAGAGTCAAACTTTCTACCTTGTTAAATGCAGATTTCGTAGTTATTCTAACTTATGATTCCTTAATAAAACTATGTTAAATAGAGGCTAGCGTACTCAAACGCATTATTGTGTTAAATGCACGACATATCACCAAGATATTCAGTTTAAAAAAAATTCCTACTTAATTGTACTGCTAATATCATGTCGAAACTAAATGCTTAATGCTGAGTTGAAACAGAAGTACATCGCTATGTTGAAATCTTCATTATGCACCGTTGCTTTATTCGAAATTCCCAAGACAGCTTCATTAACTGCAATGGAAATAGCCTTTCTAAATTGCCTTTAGGATACGAATATCTCTTAATAAATTGCAATGTACCCTTTTCTTATTTCTAACGGTGCGATGTATGCTTCTGTACCATTCTTTGGTAACATTTACCAAAGCCATTCGCATCTTATCTTATAGACCGGTGGTCTCAAAACCTTGGCCCGCGAACTATTTCCCCTAAATTAATTAGTACTATTATGACATTATTTACTACGGAAAGAATTTGGAGAAAGATTTAAGATTTTAATGGTTTCGAGTCCAGTTTTATATTATATTCATAAATGAACGAGAGTAACGCTTCAGAAATGTACAAATGGAGTTAATTAATTTACACTGTGACATTAATCGTATAAGAGATTTGAAGGTACAGAGTTTATTAACATTTTTTTCCACTCTTGTCAAAGGCTAAATACACTCACAGTTACGAATTTTTGCAGTAAGAATAATCGCATTGTTTGAGGATACATTTATATGTTAAGTTTTTTCTTCATCAATTGGAAATTAAGAAGAGTAAAAAAAGAATCGGGCTGATCGATGAGCATGTATAATTTGTTATAAAGATAGTTTCTAGTAATTTTTCTCCAATGTTACACACTTTATTGAACTAAAATGCTATGAGATGATGTAACTGAAAGCTGTAGTAAGAAATAAAGCAGTTTATAATAAGTTACATAAAAATATGTTTTTTTTTTTTTGTAAATGCGGGCATCAAAATAAAATTTAAGAAATAAAAGAATCATAATATGTTGTCATTAGTAATTCTGAAGTTTTATCTCACTTAGAACTTTTTTTTAGTTCAAATAAGTTATTTAGAGGTTAATTCAAAACACAAGAATTATTTGATATAAATATCAGTCAGAAAATCTTAATATTTAGTATCAATATGTTTGGATTCAAAGTGTAACCACAGAAATTTCTTGCAGATTCCAACCTTTAGATTTCTGACAAAATTAAATATGAATAGAATTTTTCGGCTTTGTTTCATTATTATTACCATTAACGTATGTTTTAATAAATATTTAATAAATAAAATTACAAATTTAGATAAAAATTAATTTTCTTAAAAAAAACGTTTAATTTTGGTTAAAAAATGAAAGAAGGAAAAGCAAAAAATATAACATAGCTGCTTCCTGGTCGTATATTCGGCACGTATGTAATTTAAGTCCAAGAGCACTGTTATAGCTATTTATAGGTATACAAAGTTATAGATACATTCAGGCACGGGTTTGCTGATATTGAAAGGTAACTTCAAATACTTTAAATGTTTCTCGTTTTAATCTACATATATAAAGAAGAATGTCTGTGTGTTTGTTCGCGATTAACTCAGTCATTACTATAGCTATCGTCACCAAACTTTCTACAATTCTTTTCTGGGTCCTGGAAAAGGTCGACGTCCAGTTTTTTCCAAAAAAAGTAAAATCAGAGATATAAATTAAAAACTTTGAAAACGCTAATTTTCGTCCTCATTTTTCCAAGCGGCAACAATCTCGCACGCTGGAGATAAAAATCTGCTTTATTTCGAGAAGTGTTGCCACTGCTCGCTTTCAAATAGTGGATTTTGTTAATAAAAATTTTTAAGTTTTACAATGAAATAAAAATAGCTCTGTCAAACATTAAATATTCCCAATTCGAAAAATTAATTATTTTCGATTCTAAAAATTCGTGGGAAGCCATTTCGACTATTCCCATCTACGTACGACTTTAATCAGCCGAGATATTAATTAAAAACTCTGAAAGCACTAATTTCCGCACTCATTTTTCCGAGTGGCATCAGTATGGGAATTGGAGATAAATATGCTTTATTTCGAAAAGTGTTGCTTCTGCTCGCTTTCAAATCGTAGAATTTGTTAATAAAAAATTTGTAAGTTTTTCAGAATCTATATACACTCACGTTTGTGAAAATTGCAACACCATGAAGGACTTACGCGGGTGAGCTGAAATTTTCAGGAAATGCAAAGTAGCGCATGATATGCAAATGATTAGAATTGCAAATCCGTAGCGTATGCTGAGCAGCGCCCTCTGAACGGCTGATGGATCCGAATAAATAGACGGCTGTAGCGAGGCGTGTATGGTTATCGGTGGTTATCTGCTAGTGGTAAACGTTAACTCAATCTGTACTTATGCCTCGTCGACGAAAGAGAGCGAGATTTGAACAACTTACAGAGTTTGAACGAGGGAGAATCATCGGCCTTCGTGAAGCTGGATTGTCGTATCGTGCAGTAGCCTCTCGTGTGCAGCGTAACAGCAGCACAGTGATGCGCGTTTGGAAGCAGTGGACGGACGAGTGTCGGACAACTCGGAAATCCGGGAGTGGACCCCGAAATGTGACGTCAGCTCGCGATGATAGACACCTGGTCCGCATGGCGCGGACGGACCGTACAGCTTCCTCTAGACAATTGGCAGCACTGTGGTCAATAGCTACAGGTGTTTCATTGTGTGCTTCATCAATTCGTAGACGTCTGCTGCAGTGTGGACTGCGCGCACGGACTCCTTTATACAGGATCCCCCTAACGCACGACCATCGCCGCCTGCGGCTACAATGGGCCAATCAGCATAGAGACTGGCGTGCTGATTGGCAGCATGTCGTGTTTTCTGACGAATCCCGCTTTAATTTGTGGTACCATGATGGCCGCATTCGTGTCAGACGCTATGCCGGTGAACGCCACCTTCCGGAGTGCATTATCGAACGCCACAGTGGACGAACACCCGGAGTTATGGTCTGGGGCGCCATAGCATATCATAGACGATCTCAATTGCTACGAATTGTGGGCAATCTGAACAGCAACCGGTATATCCGTGAAGTTCTACAGCCCGAAGCTGTTCCCTTCCTTCAAAGCTTGCCAGGCGCTGTATTTCAACAGGACAATGCCCGCCCTCATACTGCTCGGATTGTTAAATCCTTCTTTGCAGCGCAGCAGGTACAGCTTCTTCCTTGGCCTGCGTGTTCCCCGGATATGTCGCCAATTGAACATGTGTGGGATGTCATTGGTCGGCGTCTTGCTCGTGATCCTCGTCCTGTTGCGTCTGCAGACGAACTTTGGGTACGCGTACAAACGATATGGAATGCTCTTCCTCAGTCAGACATTCAAACTTTGTTTGACTCCATGCCACGTCGTGTAGCAGCACTTATTGCGGCGCGTGGTGGCCACACAAAATACTGATTCTGATCTCTTGTTCTTGTTTGTTTGCTTTGAACATTTAATCATTTATTTGTACCACTACCACTCAACTGTGTATTAAATTGCATTCAATTATGACGATTCCTTCTTGGTGTTGCAATTTTCACAAACGTGAGTGTATATATAAGAAGAATGTCTGTTTGTGCGTGTGTTTGTTTTTTCGCGTTACTGATTTCTGATCAATTATGATTAATAGTTTTGCTTCACTTAATCGGCTAAAATTGAATATAGGTGAAATATTGGATGGAACTTGAGCTTTTACGACCATTTGATTAGAAAGACGAAAATCATTAAAAACTGCGTGGCTTTCTTGTTGATATAATCAGAGAGAATTAGTTTATTTTTCTATCGAAATTTTTTATGTGGGTTCCATATCGCATCAGACTGAAACTGTATGACTGTGAATCGTATTTTTTGCATCGTTATTAGAGAAGGATTAGATTTATTAGAGAAAGATCGTTCTCTCTGTTGTTAGGTACATTACTCTCAATCTAACTTAACTGACATCAGGTACTTCCACTAGTATCTTATATAAAATTATAGCTATTATCGATAGTATCTCTGTACAGAAGAATATAATTTCTATCTCTTTAAAGAAGAATGTAAGTTAGCTTGTAAATTATGCACACTGTATGAAAATACCTATGTGTTATTATGCTACATGTGTGAACGCATAACCGTTTCAAGCTTAGATACTTTTCTATAATAGCTTCTTAAATCAACGAACTGAGTCAAAGAGAAATTGCGCGTTAGTTAATTTTTATTAGAAATTTTTAAGCAAGCATTTCATTGCAGTTGTTAACGTTCATGATAGAAACTTGGCTTACTTTGGTAATAGGAAAGAGAATTCTTTGGGTTTCCTTTTTTGCCACCCAAAGGAGAGAAGACACCCCTGCCAAAGTCCGCTATCACCTAGAATTAAAATGTTTGTGTTAGCAATACAATGGAATCACGAAAAGTAAACAGCTGAATAAATTACGAACAAAAATATTTACATCTAATATTAGGGCTACGACTAATAATTCGAAAGAAATAGTACTATATATAAAAATTTCTGTGTTAGGTAAATTTAAATGAAAATTGACAGGAAATGTAGCAAAATTCAACAGCCATCGCAATATATAAACATATATATTACCGCTTATTCGTGCAAAAATTTTATACGACACTCTACTGGTATAGAATATTCTTACCAGATAACACTCCTAATACTGCTACAATATGATTAAAGCAAGTAGAACTTTTATGATATATTTGAACCTATAAACTTAAACTAACAAAGTCACAATAAAACATGGCACAGATTCCGTGAATATCCATTAAACTGACATTGCTAAAGTAAATTGAAGAGTCTTTACCTCGACACTAGGCATACGGACTTTTATGTCTAGTTTAATGTTGTATAAAATGCATCAGATTATACAAACTGTATCTAACAAAACGTTGTTTTAAGGATAACTATAACCTTCATAACTTTCTAAAATTAGTTTTGCGCAGAAACGTAAGCAATACATTTTTTATTCAAATGCCTTCGTAAGCTGATAATTTTAATATATTTTCATAATACGACTGCAATTCCTCATAAACGTGTGCTGTCACATCATACTTGTTTTCATTCTTTCCAGGAAAGTTAGTAGGGTTAACTTTTGACAAAGATTTCGAATTACTGTGTTACTATGAACTGTACTATACTTGTATATGTGTCCACCTCTCCTATTTTCCTTTTTTCTTCAGCTTGATATTGTTAAAATCAACTGACAATTTTACTTACAAAAAACTGCTAGAGAAGAATCACTTAGCTTAACAGTTGAAACGTTTTTTGAATATATCGCAGAAAAGTTAAGATCTGCATATCAGAACTTATGCATAGAGATCAATAGCCAGAATAAACACTAATTTGCTTATCATTAACCATTTTTAAACGAAAAATCCTTGTTAGCTTGTTCGAAATATTTTGTTGGATTCAAAACAGTTTCACTACTCTCTCTCTCTCTCTCCCTAACTACTGACTAAACGGCCGCCTCACCGTAAAGATTCCAACCAAGTTGCCCGGTCACTGGCTTTAACTACTTTTTATATTCATAAGGCGTTTGGATATTATTGTATTTTGACATGTGGCTTCTGCTGTCCTGACGTTTGGTCGCCTCTGTTGTATGGGTCTCTGCTCAAGCTGGAATTTTAATACAGGTAAACAGGTAAATGTGCATGGGGGCACCAGAAACGAACAGGTATTGCCCTAATACATTAACTAGCTTGGGTTTAAAAAATTGGAATTGACTATATGCTTTTTCTTCTAAGGTACACTGCAGTTATACATTGGAGTTCTTATATTTAAATATAAGGGATCGTAATACAAAACAGGGCCAAAGTATAGCGACGAAATGGTCTTCTTGATTAACAGCTGAAGATTTAACTCATCGTTCCCGTAATAGCCACCATGGCCTTTAACTCATGATATTTATATACTAGTAACTGGGAATGAGTTATAAGTATTATTTGTGCCAAGAAGGATCAGACTAATTATTAGAATTCTTGATAGAGAGGATTGCTACTTGGCTATCCTTTGATTTTTAGCCAAGTATCTTTGAGGGCATAATACGCTACCATCAGAATTGCTGTTGAAGGAAATTACAATAATTTTCATAAATAAGCATTAGTATCAGTTAATACATAAGCTTTAGTTCAATAGATATCATTAAATTACACAACAATAAAAACCTAACACAGAAAGCACAAAGAAAAAAAATTAGAAAAAAAATGTGAAGTGAGATGGAGGGGCTTTAAAACATGCATAATGATATCCAGCAGTCATAACAAATCTCAAAATTTGAAAGTTTTAGAATTTTATGTCAAAGTTTTGCTAATGCCTTAACTTGCGTTTCAAAATAAAGAAGTACATCTAGTTAAACAGATAACTATTCATGTTTGAGCGATTAACTTAAAAACGCGATGCATGAAAGCTACCAATTTTAATATCCGCTTTACAATTTTAATGCTGACTGATAAGAAATAACAGAAAAATTATTGAACAAAAGCATAAAACTATTAAAAATAGGAATTCTTATTTTATCATAGTCTAGCAAGACACAATAAAACTTCATTTATGTGAAAAAAAAAAGAAAACTCTATAATACCTTTCCCTAAAATTTAAAATCAGATTTTCAATATTTAATACATTCCGCCCGAAAGCGTTGGTTCTTTACTGTAACTCTGCAAGGAATTTCCCGGAACGTTGTTGAAACGTTTTCGATATATCTCTTATTGCTTATGAGCTTACCATATTGTTTTTGCAAGAGACCCTCCCCCCCCAAAAAAAAACACAATACAAGGAGGCATCAAGAGACTTGACCATGTGATTAAATAGGTGTGGACCAGCATGTATTTAAAATTCACCGTTAGATTTTTTAAAAAAATGCTATTAACCGTATTGCGTAGCTTCCATTTGTCTATCACTGGGCAGCCAAACACTTTTCTTATGCATAATACCGGCACTTAATTTCGAAATACTGATTATATAACATTAGTTTAATAGCAGTCGGAATTAAATTTTGTTTCTGAATGCAATTTGCTAAATTTGACGGCACATTCAAAACTTGCTACTACAATAAAACTTTCAGTATTTTCCTCCGATTATCAGAACCCCATTTGAAAGTTATTATCTCAAAATGTTTTTCTTTTGTCATACTTTGATAAATAAAGTCATGCTTCATCTAGTGTAACTATATTTTTCAGGAGCTAAGTATGTCTCCTACAGACGTAAACAATTGTCTCTTCCACGAGATAAATGTGACATTTGAAGGTTATTTCAGAGTGAAAATCTTAATGAAATATTTTGAATATATACTTGGTTGAGATGCTTTGAATATCTTTGTGATGTGTCTCTGCATCAGTATGCTCATTTTAAAGGGGATTTGAAAATTTCTTCGGTTGAGGTTTTGTTTTAATAGACAGCAAATATTCTACATAATAAAATTAATATAGATTACATTTTACGAATGTAGATGCAGTTTTTGAGTGGGTGTCTAACATATGTAGATGCAATTTTCTGAGTGAATGTCAAACTTATATAGATGCAACGTTTATAGATATATACTTATTTTTATAGATACTATATACTTATCGTACATTTTTATAGATATATCAAGCTTATGCGTTGAACTTAAATAGTGTACGTTTTTAGTGCTTCATGAAACAGCAAATCCCTTCAAAAAGACATGAAAAATTTCTGAGCCATTTAACGATTTATCAATGAAATTATTGCTTTTACTATTAAAAACTGCAAATTATTGAAATTTAATTTTACTTAACTTTTTTCTTAATGGTACAGCTGGCTGTGAATATGGATCTAATGTCAGCCGAGATTATAAAATTTGACGTAAAATGTAACAAGCCCAGCTTTTTTATAGAACGCAAATTTTTAGTCCAAAGGGGCTTTTTGTCCCTGAAGCCCCTTTGGACGCCCTGTATTATATTTGAAGAAATTAAATAATGAAGAATCTGCATAAATGTGTATATGTTTCTCGCATTGTGATAAAACAACGGTATCTAAAGCCATCCAATTTTGAATGACGTAATCCTACTGCGAATATGGGCATCTGGAAGCCCTAATTTGAAATTTAGAATTTGTTTTATTATCGATTTCCTATTTTGTAAGACTTTAACGCATTTTTGATTAACAAACTCAAGGATTTCAAAGGGAGCAATGGCAACGTGGTACAGAAAAATCATTTTTATCTCCAGCGCGTGAGATTGCGTATCAGAAATTCTAAAGATATGCTCAATTTAAAAATTATTTTCCGGCATTAGTCTTGAACTGAATTCTATGGTTAAGTGCAAAGAACATAATAATTAACAAATAAAGGTAGCACACAAAATGTTAAAAAAACGCCCCTTTAGACGTAATTTAAAACCTGAAACCTTTCAGATTTTTTTTAAATTCCATTAAATTAATTGATTGAACCACACATTTATTTAAATTAATAAAAGTAATTCATAATTCCACGATTTTGGTCCCCCAAAATATAATTACATGCTATGAATTTATAGAACCGCTGGAAACAGTTCTTTTATCATAATGTTTACCACTAGAGGGCATAGCATGTAACTGCAGCAGTACCTCGCACAGCTTCGATCAATCCGAATTCATTGTAGTCCGATTTGAAAATTTCAGAAAGCAATAAACTGAGCAAAGTAAATATAAATTGTAAATAATTAATAAACAAAATTATTTTTAATACAAAAATGACCGGTTTTTCTCTTTAATACAGTCAAGTTTTTTTTACATGTTTTTAAGTTATGCGGTATATTATCAATATTTCAAGTTTTTTTTTTTAGTTCTCCATTGCATATCTATGTTCAATGGGACTTTCATTCTTGAGCCCTCACAGTTATTGCAAATTGTGCAAATGATTTCATTGCTTTAAAATTCATTCAGCTGAAGGCATTAATAACACAGTGGAATTGGGTAGCAATTTGGTTTCAGTGAATTAGATGCCGTCAACATAACTGATCGCACCAAATCGAATATTAATGAACTAGATAAAAACTTGTTCCCATAAATGAGGCTTAAAACGAACTGAAGAGCAAATTAGACATGATAAATTTTCTGATGTACCTACACAAGAATTAAACCGCTGCACAACTATAAAAATTATTGAAATGATTAAAAATAATGTTAGAACACATTATGGAATTTGATCCCACCATTAAAGTTTGCCTTACAGTTTGCTGAACGATAAATAATGAAACTGCACTACTTATCGTTACAAAGGAATCTATGAAGACAAAATGGTCAAAGAAGAAAAACAAGCCGACGTCCATATTGTAATTCTTAGAGAATAAATAATGAATTACGAAAAGCATGTACTTTTAAAAATTATTCCTAATAATGACATTTGAATTTATTAATAGCGTTTTATTTATTGAAAAACGGAGAAAACAAATTTTGGAACCAATTATCAATTTTTGAATGGATTTAGTTCCTCGATTACTCCGCTTTCACATGGTTCGATATATTGGCAGAACTGATTACCAGAAATATGCGAGGTATTGCTGTATTACAACATACATTCAATTCTCTCGCTGAAGAAAACATAAAAGAATAGCTTTTCTATGTGATCAAAAGTACAATCGCAACTATGATTACAGAAGCTGAGCATATATCTATCTAGCATCACACGAATTCCGATTTAGTCGGCTATGATAAACACAGATCATCGCGTGGATGCTGTTTGTACTCAGAGTTAACATCCATTGCTCATTAAAATGATGATTCGCAATGGATGCCGAAGATGATCGATGCAGAAGATATGGAGTGTGTTAGCTCTCATTTTGGTGTGGGAAAAACTGCGATCAAATTCGTTATTATAAAGTGTTAATAGAAAGATATTACTTATATTTCCTGTCTTTATGTGAAGGGTTACTACTATAACTATTACTACACTAATAAATTTTAAATAATTTTTAAAAAATTCAACACAGAAGGTGGCGCATGAAATGTTATATCCTTTGGCTTCTTTATAACATATTTATTAATCATCGAAATATTGAAAATGAATTCATAGTTAACTATAACAGTTACACAGTTAACTGTCTGAACATGGAAATTGAGAAGAATGTCCTCAATGTGTCCATTTTATTTCACAACCTCTTGCAAACGAACCTTTGCATTTCACAGTCATGCGACATACGTCTTCCGAAATTGCGTGGTACAAATGAGCCTGGGGTTGCGCTACATTTTTAGGCTTCTTTACGAATAACTTATCTTTCAAAAAATCCCATAAAAAGAAATCACATCGATTAATATACGAGGGCACTCTTCTATCACTTTCGTAACGTTCAGGAAACAGATGTAATATTACACGCTCATTAAATATCTCATACAGGAAGTCAAGAATAATATTTGTAGCGTGTGGGCGGACTCCGTCTTGCATGAGAAACTCAGTGGTAAGGAGAATCACGTTGCCATTTTCAGGTGAGCGGATCTTTGAAGGGCGTCATCGATTCTTGCTAATACAGAGTCAGTGGCTGCCAATTGCTAACACAATCTGTAAATGGTCTGTTTGCAAGCAGCCCATCTTGTACCAAACTGTGCATGAAAACCTTTTGTGTTGCCACCAAATTCTTCGTTTCTTCAAAAAACATTATAGTTTTCACCTTCTGTGCAACACTCAATTGGCCGTTATCTGTCATTTTACAAACTACTGTTTCGCGGCAAATTAATCTGCTACTTTAACATCCATTTGATTTTCCGTGACCAAAAGCACCCGAATAATATTCAGTACATTATATTAAAAACTTTTAATTTTATGGAGCTGACTGAATGGCATAGCGTTCTGTATTTTCTTGCGCTTTTGTTTTGCTTTACAAAATCCAACGAAGTCAGTCCTTCTTCGGAATTAGAACCCGGGTCGTGCTGTTTTATTACTCAGCTATTGGACGGCCTTCTGGCGTAGTATTGTCAATATAGTTTTAATACGAGAATCCTAATTCAAGAACAAGAATTCTATAACTTTTATATTATAATCTCATTAAATCATCGCAAACTTTTTGCTAAATAGTTTGCTAGTTAAAATGTTATTAGGTTAAAATAGATAAGGTAAATAAAAACATTATGCGGTAGCTCATGAAACTCATATCAAAAGCTGTCGTTAAAAAGTCTAACTCGGTATTAAACACAAAAAGTGCGCAACTGATCGAAAGAACATAAGCTTCCATGCGGAAATACCCGTAACACACAAAATACACATTGCCCGTGACATTTTGAAGTAGCACATTTTCACCGCACTAGAATTATTGACGTATTTGCTTGTGCTTTACCTTTCACCGGTAAGGTAGTAAGTGTCTGCTTTCTTGTTTACTTAGCCACTTCTGACAGCAAAATCTTAAATACAATCTAAAGTTTCTTTTTAGTGTGTCAGATTTTCAGCTTTTCTCCCCAAATCTAAAGCTTATTGATATGTATGACAAAGCAATTTTATGCATGAAGCTATTGAATGAAAGGGGCTTACGTCAACCGTGTAGAAGAGGAATGTAGATGAACGTAGCAGGTGAAGTTAACGAGTTTACAATTATATACGAGCCAAAGCATTAATAATGAATAGAAGTACTGTTAAGCAAAGATACATATTAATGACCGCCTACACTAAAGATTTTTCGGCAAACAAGCTGACAGTAAATCTCGTTTATCCAAAGTAAAAAAAAGTAAAAGTATTTCGGATAAGAACTATTTTCAGGTAATACACAATGAGGCTTATTTCCATCAAAAAAAATAATAAATAAATAAAATAATAATAATAATAAATAAAACGAAAGTGGTTCATTTTCAAACACATTATTTTTGATAATAATAATAATACATTTGGCATGAAATATAACTTCAAAACTTTATTTTTAACTTTTGTTTTAATTAAAGGGCATAAGGGATTAAATTAAGCTAAAAATTCTTATTTCTGGTTCAAATTTTAAAATAGTTTAGAATCATGTGTATGATGCACATTTTTGTATAAATGTAAAAGTTTATGCTGATAGAAATTGGAAACAATACATATAATGCTCTTTACACAAACGGGAAAAATATATATTATGCTTATATTCATATTATACTTTGAGCATCGAATTTAATCAGAAGTCTCTAATATTTTGCATTTTGAATTTTTATCAAACGATAAAATCATATGATACATAAGTTAGGTATATAAAATATATACATAGGCATAGTATAGAAAATCGGTTGATATACAGCTGAGAAATAAATTGCTAACTAAATTTTCCCCAAATTTTCATTTTTCACTAAATTTTTTTAAATCTTTGTGAAAGATTAAAAATATTAAAATAATTTCATCAAAATTTAAACGCATCGAACAACATGCATATAAATTTAAAAATGCAAAAAAGTGCAATTTTTTCTGCAAGTTCTGTCATAATTTTTAAGAGTTCATTACTGTATTCGGTGTTTTAGATTTTTTTAAAGTTTTATTTTACAATTTCTAATAAAGATGTTTTGAGTTTTTATGCATTTTTTCTTGCCGCGGAGTAAGAACTTGATTGAATAAAAAATGTAACTGTAGAGAAATTCGAGGAAATAAGTTTAAATGAAGTGCACCAAAAAATGCGTATAACTTAATACGCCATACAAGAAAGTCACATGTTGTCCAAATCAGATTTTTTATTTGAATAACAATTATTAGTTTTAAACTACTCAATCAATGCTCCATGGATGAAATGGCTTTTTCAGTTCATTTTAAACTTAATACAACTGTTATTTAATTACATGAGTATTAAATAAACGCAATTTTATAAAAAACACAAATATCTCTCCCTAAAATTCAATAAAAACGGTTAAGTTTCAAAAAAACCTTCTATGGAATATTACTAATGGTATTGCAAAGAGAAATTTTCACATAGAATCGCGAAAATGTCAACGCGTATGTTTTTCATAATTGATTGAAATTTTATGTTTCTATTTTAGAGTCAGTAACAATTTTAATGCGCAGAAAGTTTTCATTGGCCTAGATCATTTTAATTCATGGATTACATTAATGATTTAGATTACGGCAAAGCACTCGGAAGCTATCTTCCTGAGTTAGGTTAAGTTGTTTAAATATGGTAAAGCCACGAGGGCTATGTCTGTAAGAGAAAGGAAGCTTCATGATTGTTCCAACTATAATTCCCTAAAGGGAAAAACTGCTGTTTGTTTTTCCCGCGACAGAAGAAAAATACAGTCAAAACGGAACTGAGCGATGATATGATAAGATGTATAAATTGATCCGGCACTGTTCCGCCTAAGATATTATTACTTGTTTTTAATCATGTTTTGTTATTGTTTTCAATAAATAATCAAAGACAACTACTGTAAAATAAATGACTCAACACTTCAAAAACGATGACACCACAATGATGGAATTTCAGAGGGAAATTGGCTCGTTATTATTTGCATCACACACTGGGAAAATTAACCATGCAGTCAGCCCATTCACCTGGGTTCGAAACCAAGCCAGGTCGAACTACTGGTATTCAGTGGTCTTAACCACTCGGCCACAGGTAAGGGATGTTGTTTAAGAGAAGGGATGCCTTAGTGGAAGATTTTGTAAGGATAAATTAGCTTGTATTCATATTACACATGAGGAAAGCACGAAAAACTCATGTAATGCTAGCCCATTCGCCGGCATTTGAAATTGGGTCAATCCACCAGCATTCAGCGGTGACAATTGGATCTGGGTCCATTGATTTGGCCACTAGAGGGTGCGATTATGTAAATGAATGACTGGAAAGCATCTCCTGAACAGAAAATATTCAGTCCATTAATTTTACGTACATTATGTGATAAAATTCGTTCAAATAAATTCAATATGTATTTACTTGTAAGTGTGTAGCATTCATTATTTTAATTAACCAAATTATTTTCAGTTTGAACTTTCCTATCGATATCTCAAAGTTTCAGTTGCTGCCCGAATTTAGCGCGAGCGAGATATTTATGCAAATCGCATATATCTGTTAGCTGTTTAAAAGGCCAGGAGTTAACGAGGAGAATCATCAGAGTCTTGGATTTATCGCCGTAAGGCTGTGCGCGCAAGGATTTCCTCTGTCTACTGAAAGTTCGCCTTCATAGGCAATTGCAATTACTAGTGTTTGCTAGTGAAATTCGCATTATTGCATTTCACTAAGAGTTAGGCTTCCCTCGCCGTCCTACTTAAAGTTAAGTTAGGTATCTGAATTGTTAACACACTTTATTTCATATTATTTTAGTTCAGCCCAAGTAGTGGCTTACTCTCAAGTTTGAGAGTTGTAATTATTTGAATTAAAGGGAGGGTCACTTTAAACCCTCCTTCTGACTTTGTAGTTCTTCAACACTAAAGGACATAGCCTAGATTTGCTCACTGTCCTCCACATAGGGTTTCACAGTTTATGCTCACGAAGAAAGTCAAGAGATTGAAGGAGAAACCTTATAAGTGAAACAATGGAAAAAAGAGATTTCAAAAACTGC
Source organism: Stegodyphus mimosarum (assembly GCA_000611955.2). Taxonomy (NCBI): domain Eukaryota; kingdom Metazoa; phylum Arthropoda; class Arachnida; order Araneae; family Eresidae; genus Stegodyphus; species Stegodyphus mimosarum. The sequence goes on from KK122395.1 coordinate 40,297, forward strand.
AGATTGATTTTGAATTTCCAGATTCAGTCGTCATCTAGAATCATATCAAAGTCGTCATAGCCATTCGTCATCTTAGAATCATATCAAACGTTTGGTTATATATTTCACTGATAAGTGATCTTGAATATCTGGTCATATTTTGTGACAACTTACAAAGCAAAATTCATCATATTTTGCAGTATACTTAGAGCTATGACAACTGCAGCCTTGGCATTTTAGTTAAATACAATTATCTTATAACCAGCAATTTTAAACAATAGCATTTAGTTTTCGTTTGAGAAAATTTGATTTCAGAATTATACTCAGCTCTTTAAAAAACAGGAATCATATTTATTATGATTTTATAAATGACAACGCTATTACGATAAAACTGAGGTCACCGCACAGATAAAAACCCAGAATAAATTATCCATTCCCAATGAAGTAAATAGCAGAGACATGTAGAACTTAAATCAACAATACAAATGCTCATAAATAGCTATTACAGTACCTGCCTGGCGTCACACAGCCCACATATCTCATAGTATTAAAGTTGTGGAAGTTTTTCTTCGCTTGGCTACTTTAGCGTACGAATTGTTTTGGTTTTTTTCTTTCTTCTGCTCAAAGATGTCAAGGCTCATTTATGGGGGCGATATTTATGTCCAACTTTGCTCTCCGAAAATTTCAGAGCGGTATAGAAATGAACATTAAGTATTCATCACTCGACTTAACTGAAGTCTTTCAGAGAAAGATTTAAATAATATGCACGCTTTATAGCTTTTCTGTTGCATGCCACATGAGTTAAATAAGGCATCCAACATTAAAAGCAGTTACTAAAAGCACTGAAAGTTTTCGCTATAGTGTTAATCGTCATTAAATGCTTAAGAATCACTGAAATAAAGCTTGTAAGTCTGCTTTCCCTTTAGAAGAGAAATCCCTTTATTAGAAGAGATGAACTAATAGCTTTTGGAAGTAACAAAATGAAAGTCAGTATGAATTTCTTCTATAGAATATGAAATGGCGGAGATAATAATAATAATAATAGTAGTAATATTCGGTAATCTTATTTATATCCTGTTCTTATACAAATAAAATTCACAGACTATTAATTACCTTTAGGCGCATTGCATAAAATGCAACAAATGGTGGGTTTGGAAACAGAACAAGTCGAAAAAATTCCCTTTCATTGTAGAGTCATCAGGTTATTTGGAAGCAGGAGACGTGCGAAATGAAAAATGCCCTCGTCCAGGCTCGAACCATGGACCTCTCGAATACGCGCCCAGCGTGCTGACCACTACACCACGAAAGGCATGCGAAGAAAGAGGTATGAATGCCTTATATACTCTCCCCTTTTAAAGGGCGACGGGGGATTAGGGGACTCAATCGCCAAATCCTGGTGGTAGTGAAACATCATTCACTATCTTTTTTAATTCGGGCGCCACTGTAGAGACATTAGGTTATTCCGAAGTTGGAAACGTGAAAAGTGAGCAATGCCCTCGCTGGAACTCGAACCACGGACCTCTCGAATACGCGCCTAGCGAGCTGACCACTACACCACGAAGGCATGCGAAGAAGGCGGGATAAATACCTTATATTAGTTTACCGCATAGTTCTTCCTGCCGAAAAACTATGTTTCTTATCAAAATTTCTGGGGCATTTCAGCATTTTACTTTGAAGTGCCAATGCAGCATACGTGCGAAATGTTATTTCAAGCCTTCTACAGTCATCTACAATGATACTGCTGCGGAATGCCCATCTGCGGTGAGATAGCTTCCCCGCAGAGCTTTAGGGTTGCCAGAATGTGGCAGGGAAAGGAAGAGTTGCCAGATTTGTCAACCATTTGGGATTGGCGATAAGCCATAGACGAAATTGGCGATATGCCATAGACGGAGCGAGAACATTCTAGAACGCATTCTTAGCGGTTTTCTCGGTAATATCTTCGAAGGTAGGTTAAAGGTATATATATCCTGCTTGAAAAAGGTAAAGTAGTGTAATGTAACAGTGTCTTGAGTTCAGAGGGATCGACCGAGTTGGAGCGATCGACCGAGTTGGGAGCTGTGCTTTAGTACTTTGTCGTGAAGCTTTCTTCCCGTTATACTATGAAGGTGTGTTGCTGATTGTTTCAGCATGTTTATCGCAGACTTATCACTGTAAGCGTGTCTTTGGAACTGTCCTGTATCATACTGGCAAATAAATTGTGACTTGATTCTTCATCATGTATTGTCATCAATCACTCCAAATCCATAAACCCGTAGAGCGCAACAATATAACAGGTACTTCAGGATCTTCATCAAGAAATATTGTACAGTTTTAAGTTTACCCACATTAAGGGATAAAATGCAATTTTGTAAGCACGTCAACAAAATTTTAAACATAATTTTTTATATATAAATTTACTTTTGTGATATTTTAAATAAGCTGTTATAAGATTTTATTTTAATACATGCGTAATATATAATATGTTAGCAGGTTATTCCCCATTTTACTCTCAGATTTACTGATTTCAAAAGTCACAAACTCATTTTATTTATCTGCAGCAATCAAAAACTAAGGGGACTCGTTCCCCAGAGACTGTTTGAATTTAGTATGAATCGGTGACAGGGATAAAAGACGCGAAAATTTGGCAACAAGTTCTAAGCTTCGGAAAGGTTTCACAAATTGAACTCTTCTCCTGCATGACCCATCGACAAGAGGTTGCACAAAAGAGCGCCCAGAGAGAGGAGGTACATAAAAAATATCATTTAACGATTCATTATGCAGGGGATAGGCAAAGGGCACTCTCGAAATCGAGAGATAATAGGCATCGCCCGTACAGTCATGTCGTCAGAAATCGATTTGGGAAGTAGTTTAGGAGGACTTGCACGAAGTTAAAACGTCGCAGAATTCAGGATCAAGGATTTTAGTTGATAAAAGAGAACATTCAACGGATAAAATATCAATTTTGATTTGAAAACCAATGTACCGATGCAGAATAATGAGCTGAAATAGTTCTTCGTTTCTACTTAACTACAGAAGTCGCTGATACAGAAATTTTTGACTGAATGATTGAACACACTTATCATTTTCAACAGTAATGTATGGGTATAAGGAATCGTAATAAATCGCACATATAAAAGTTAAAATGCGTAGAAAATATACACTATTTTTAATAGGTGCAGTTGAAGATAAAAAACTCTGAAAGCTTTCAGATTTCATTTTACGCACAAAGAGGCGTTTTTTCATTTACATACACATACACGTTTCGATAGTATTTGGGCTAATGTCCCTCTGGGCAAAAATTGTTTAAAAACAGCCTAGCTTTAGAATTTCCGATAGACAGTCTCGCGCGCTGGAGATAAAAAAAAAGTTTCATTCCGTAGTGTTGCTACTGCTCGCTTTGAAATCGTTGAGTTTGTTTAATCAAAAATTCGTTAGTTTTACAAAATATGAAATAGACAACAAAACAAATTCGGGCTTCCAGGTGTGCATATCTAGGTGGAGGACTACGTTACTCAAAATTTGATGACTCTAGGTACCGCTGTTTTTTCACAATGCATTCATACAAATTCTTCATTATTTAATTCCTTTAAATATAATACAGGGCGATTGTGGCAACAATTTGAAAAGTTTATAGTGCACCGACGCAAAATGGCGTTTCAAGACAAATAGCCCTTGAACTTAGTTTGCCAGCCGACAGCTGTTGGTGCTTTAGTCAGCAGCGAATCTAGAGGCGGCGGTCCGCCCTGGGTGGCACATTTTCGGGGATGGCGTTTCTAACGAAATATTATTTTACAGGTGTTAGTCATATGGATCGTCCAAGCATGTAAAGAATAATAATGAGATTCTGAATTGGAACCCGAATTAAATTCAGGAAAATAGTTTTCACTCGAGATGAAGTATTGGAAGAAATCGCTATACGAGATTTTACTAGCTAGTGCTCTTGTTATACCTCTTCTACTCTGTCGAAATTTTTTAATGAAAATTACGACTAATAACTAAATTATGATTACGAGAACATTAAAAAAGAATCCTCGGTAAAGAGAGAGTTAAGAATTTTATAAGGAAAACGAAACAGAACGTGGAAGGGTGGTCCTTTTGAATTTTTGCAGTTTATTTTAAAATACAATCTACAGAACGAAGTTCCAAATATTGTAATTAGTGCAAACTTCCTTACGTTCATTGTAGCGCAGCTGGTGTGAGAATATTTTTTTTTAAAATAAAAACAATTTAGAATGTATTTTAGAATAATAAAAGTTTATTTTGCATTTAAGGTATCTTTTATACTTTCTACATTGCAATAACTGGAGGAGACTATTAAGGTGTCATCGGTGGTTTTGAGGGAAAAAAAGAAAAATAATATATTTTAAAATGCTGGAATTAAAATTTTTCTTCTAAAATAAGCACAGAGTAAAATACTTTTTAGCTATCTGTTTGTATATCAAGAAGGGCAGCAATTTCAGAGACTGTTCCCGAGGGCAAAAAACTTTAGTTACTCCGCTGGTTTTAGTATTCTGAAATTTCCGGTTTTCCTATAAGTAAGCTATTTAGTGATTCATTCAGTATATTGGAATTACCTGAAATAAATACCAGCTTGAAATTTAATATTTATCTGTCAATATGTTTGAGCTACAAAGCATAACTCACAGAGTTTCTTGAAGATTTCAAACTTTATACTTCAGAGAGAAAACAGATTTGAATTTTCCTTTTATATTGCTAGTATTAGCTCAAACGGCGTTTAGCCCAGAAGGGCTATTAATTTCATTTTGGTATTTTGCGTCGATTGACTGTAAACGGCAAATCACTTTTCAAATTGTTGCCACAAAAATTATCGCGACGCGTTATGTTTAAAGAAATTAAATAATGAAAAATCTGCATAAATGTATGTATGTTTCTCGCATTGTGATAAAATAACAGTACCTAGAGCCATCCAATTTTGAATAACGTAATCCTCCACCGAATACACTTTAACTCCACATTATGGGCATCTGGAAGCCCTCATTTAGAATTTGAAATTTGTTTTATTATCGATTTCATATTTTGTAACACTTTAACGAGTTTTTAATTAACAAACTCAACGATTTCAAAGCGAGTCGTGTATATATAAAAAAAAAACATTTTTATCTCCAGTGCGAGAGGCTGTGTATTGGAAATCCTAAAGATATGCTCATTTTAAAATTATTTTGAGATATTGCTGTTGAATTGAATTTTAGGGTTTAAGTGCGAAGAAAATGATATTTAATAAATAAAGGTAACACACAAAACGTTAAAAAAATGTCCCTTTGGGCGCAATGTAAAATCTGAAAGATTTCAGATTAAAAAAGAAAAAAAAATATTGCTGTTTATTTATATTTCGATAAATATTCAAAAAGTAAAATTTGAAATTAATTTTATATATTTGTCTATTTTTGTTTCGTTAAAAGCATTTTTATATTTTGTAAAAAAAAAAAAAAAAGTGTTTGGCCCGTCAGCTGCTATTGAGTTTGCATGTTAATTTGAGTTTGAGATTATTGTTGTAGCCAATTCACTTACCGTTCAGACAGGGCATTTAATCCGTAATAATACTTCCCCACATTCTAAAACTCAAAATGGCTCGGGATTACTTCAGATCTTATTGATAAATTTAAGGCGCTTATAAAAAAGAGCGATCGGAGTATAGAAAGTTTGGAAGAGTGAACCCTAATCCCCAAAGTAATCCGCTTTACCGTCTGATGCTCCTTAAGCTCAATACTAGGGGACGACACTGAAAACACATACTAACGGGGACGACACTGAAAACACATACTAACGAACATGAACATATTAATACCTTAAATATATTTGCTATTTGCAATACAAGTAAAAAATAAGCATTATCGTAACTGTAACGGAGGGCAATAAGCTCTACACATTAGAGGTGAAAAAAAAGTAAATTTCTCGTTTAGGAAAAAACATTCGATAAAAGTTACTTTGCTCGGCTAAAAATTCACACTGCAGTAATAATAATACAGTTTAATGCGTAATCTATTAAATGTAGATAAAACTCCAAAAGCAAAAAAGGTCTGAACAGGAAGAAAATGACCGAAAAAAAATTATAAAACGCCCCCTGTTCGGCAAAACTCGACAGAAAGCGCAAAGGGGGGATTTAATTCAATAGCAGAGATGTCCAATGCGTTCCGAACCGTAACGTAATTATTCTTACTCTGACGTCAAGCATAGGAAATTATTTTTCACAGTTACGTCCCCTCCCCAGTTCTTTCGAATCCCCATCTTTCAGTACACTGACAGACTGATTGATGGATGCTGTATTGAAAATAGAATAATTTAAATTTATCTCTTTATTGCAAAAATCATTCGTTTTATTTCGAAAGCCACAGCAGATGTGGACTCGGACACAATCGGGTCGTATTCATGCGCAAGACAGCATGAAAATTTGAGCAATTTTTAATACGATGCAGAGAACTACAAACAGACCATATCTCTAAAAGATTAAAAAGTATTTATTTAATTCTCTAAGTAAAAAAATTCAAAAAAGAAATCTGAAAGCTTTCAGATTTTACATTGCACCCAAAGGGGCGTTTTTTTTTTTTTTTTTTTTTTTTTTTCGTTTTGTCCGTTACCTTTATTTTTTAACTATCATGTTTTTCGCACTTAAACCCTAAAATTCAATACAATAGCAGTATCACAAAATAATTTTAACATGAGCGTATCTTTAGAATTTCTGATACGCAGTCTCGCGCGCTGAAGATAAAATTTCCCCCCTCCACACACACGGTGTTGCCATTCTTCGCCTTGAAATCGTTGAGTTTGTTAATCAAAAATTCGTTAAGCGTTACAAAATATGAAATCGATAATAAAACAAATTCCAAATTAGGGCTTCCAGATGTCCATATTCCACGGAGAACTACGTTATTCAAAATTCGATGACTCTAGGTACCGTTATTTTATCACAATGCAAGAAACATATATATATTTATGCAGATTGTTCATTATTTAATTTCTTTAAATATAACACAGGGCAATAATACTTGGTAGCAACAATCTGAAAAGTGAAATGGACATTTAAAGTTTTCGACGCGAAATGCCAAAACGAAATTAACAGCCCAAAATGTTTCAAATTTTAAATTAAGTCCGAAGGGGCGTTTTTTAAACGTTTTTTGTGTTACCTTTATTTATTAAATATCATGTTCTTTGCACTTAAATCATAAAATTCAGTTCAACAGCAATATCGCAAAATAATTTTAAAATGAGTATATCTTAAGAATTTCCAAAGCACAGATTCGAGCGCTGGAAATAATTTTTTTTCCCGTAGAGTGTTGCCATTGCTCGCTTTTAAATCGTTGAGTTTGTTCATCAAAAATTCGTTAAAGTTTTACAAAATATAAAATAGATAATAAAACAAATTCCAACTTATGGGCTTCCAGATACCGATATTCGAGTGGAAACGTACGTTATTCAAAACTGGATGGCTCTAGGTACCGTTGTTTTATCACAATACGAGAAGCATACATACATTTATGCAGATTCTTCATTATTTAATTTCTTTACATATAATACAGGGCGATAACGTTTGGTGGCAACAGCTTGAAAAGTGAATCGGACATTTATAACAAATGAAAGCAAAATGCCAAAACGAAAAGAATAGTTGTTCAAGAACAAAGCCCCTCAAAGCCCCTTTGGACTAAAAAAAAAAAAAAAAAAAAAAAAAAACAACAACAACTCTGATCTCCATTTTTAGCATTGAAATGGAAAAAAAAATCCCACCAGTAATCTTTAAATGATACCACTGAAAGACAAAGTTTAAAGAGTCATCACAAAATAATTAATATTTACAGATTGCTTTTAAGGTAATTTTTTAGCCCAAACGTATCAGTGTTTTATGTAAACTGTTGCATTTGTGCTTCTGTTAGTGGCATCACAAAATCAGTTCCTGTTTTATTTAATTTAATGTTTTTCAGATAAAAGTTCATTTGTTGAATAATAAAAGCACAGCATTTGTAAAAACATTTTAAATCTTCGAATGTAGGATCCGTGAATAACGCGTTCACCTTTTACGCTCAACACAGGCGGAGAATATTCTTATCGCCTCGATAAAAACTGGGATTTGAATTGCAAATTTCGCACAAAGAAAAGGTACAACATTTTTTTAACGCTTTTATAAATTTCGTTCCCGCGATCACAGGGTTAATAAATGTTTGATTGCGTAACGTTTTCTTTAAAAATAGCAGACTGAAAACGATATGAATAAAACCACTTCAGATAAAATTAATTTCTGAACATGAATTATAAAAATAAAAGTATGCGTACGATTTTAAAAGAAGCAAAACATTTTGATGACTCTTACGAAGTTTGAATTTTCAATTCCTTCAGAATATAAAATCACAATAAACAAGAATTATAAAACGTTATTTTACATTAATAACCAAATCCTGATACATGCCTTTTTATATTTAGAAACTCAAGACATAGGAATGAACTGCATATAGCAATTGACTTTGCTTAAAAATACAAGATTTAATAAAGCAACATTATGTTACCGTGTTTAATCGTGAATTTTTCTTCTTAATTCAAAGAAGAAATTTATTCAAAATATTTTATTTTAAATCACAAAATCTCATTAAAAAAAGATGTTGTGTAAACCTTTCAAAATAAACGCAATATTCTTAACGCACTGTATCACAGTTTATAAAAGTTTTTTCAATTACTTTTTAAATACTACCCATGTAACGAACGCTAGCAAACAGCCCCCTGTATTGCAGCGCCACCTTATCGGACACTTCAAAAAACACCTAAGCCCGAACTAGTTAGTTCGAGTTTCGGCAGAGGACTGTAAGCATGTACTTCTTATTTTGAGTAATATTTCTTTGTACTAGTTCTTGTTAGTTTTGTGTGTAACTTTCTTTATGTAGTGTTTGTGTGAAATTAAATTCTTTTGTTAAATGTTAAAGTTTGCCTGGGTTAAATTTTACCAGTTTTGTTTACAGCTAGCCGTGGTCACAACGCTACACCCATAATATCGATTTCTATTAAACCGAAAGAATCTGATTTCGCACACGCAATCAGCATCCTTTTGATTCAAATTGCAAACAAAATCACATGGACAGGATTACAAATTATGCTTCAGTTTTTTATTATTATCCATCCAACTGTGCATGTAACTGTCAAAATTATCTGCCTTAGAGAAGCGACTTTCATGGGAAACTTTCGGAGGGAAATACACTCATAGTAGTGATGTAAATGCTTAGCACGTTCCATATAGCAATTGGAAGATCCGTGGTTGGAGTCCTGTAACAGCGTAGTTGGTTTTTGACGTTTCCTGGTCCGATAATTCTAATATACTTTACTCAACGACACCTAAACTTAAAATGTTGTGAAAAATAAATCAACACCACTTGGATTTGATCGAATGGGTTTTGTACCTTCCCTAAAGACCTTTTAATTCGTAGAGTTGGCTTTAATAATTAATTATCGCATTTTCATGAATATTTTTGTGGGGTGAAAAGCTTCTTCTAAGCTGTCCAGTTAGCAACTTAAGAAGCTCGGCGGCTCGAATTCCGGTATTAGCTAAGAACACAGCGGAATGGATTTAAAAAGTTTCTTTATGCAATTTGAAGCATTTAGTTTAGATGCTTTTTTATCACATAATAAACTTAATGATATATTTTTAGTGCTTATAGGATTATTTCAGAAATAGTTTACACAATCTCTTCGGTGTAAGTGATGCTGGAAACATCCCACAATGTAAACAAAACGCTTTCGCACAAAATAAGGGCTTTAATGTACTTGCTCCCTTTATTTTACTTACTCTGTTGTGAAAACCAAGACCTAACAAACGTTCAGTAAAAATGGGAAACTCCGACATAAATACGACGGAAGGATAAGTAGCGGAAACAAAATGTGGGTAAAAACACAAGAATCGGAAATCGATAAAGGTGACAAGAAACAGAACAAAATTGGGAAAGGAAATCGAAAGTCATGAACAGGAAAACACAACAATAATAGATATAGACACTCGGAGAGAAAGACAAATTAGAATTTGATCTTAAATAGAAAGGAAAAAAGTACAGAAGTACGATTTATTTGGCTACCTAAATAACAGTTTCGTACAGGAAATGCTCAAGGCTTTGCAAAAATTAATTCAATTGATGAACATATATATTTTACTTTTCTTAAACTTTATTTAGCATTTGACTAAAATTTAGAACCGGTTTGGTTTGATTAATTTGATTACGGAGAAGTATTCGAAGGTTATCTGCCTCAGGGAAGGGATGCCTTCGTGGAGATTTTTCTAAGGCGAACTGGCTCGTATACATTTTACACAAGGGGAAAAACAAGAAAACGCCCATGTAGCCACCCATTCGCCGAGATTCGAGCCCCGGAGCGAAATGCCAGTGTTCAGCGATTTTACCGTTCAACCGCTGGTGGGCAAAAGCATGAATAGTGGCCAAAATACATTACATAAAGCTGTAGGAAGAAAACAGTAAAACTGAATTGTCGTATTTACATGCTCATTTTTCTCCTGATGCTTTCACTGTGTCATTCAGAAACTTCTAGTTTATAATAAAAACGTAAAACATATGCACAAATAAGAAAGTACATTGTGGAAGTAAAAAGATTATTATTGAAATTAATAACTTTAACTGTTTTCAAATATCTACTTTGCATGTGCTTTTCAATGTGCTATATCTTTCATTTGAAGCTTTTCCTCATAAATAGTATACGCCACCTAATTTTTTCTCGATTTTCGAAGGTAAAATTAAAAAAAAAAGAGGTGAAACTACGAAAACAAATACAATAAATGTAATAAAATCAATGAACAGCAATGGAATCATAGAGATGCTTTTTGCAGATTGCTGCTAAAATAATGAAAATCAGATTGGTTTAATCAGTAATCAATAAAAAGTGAGAACATCATGATCTCTCAGAGGCGGAAATTCGGTTCTGATGGAATAGAGGAATAGAGTTCATATGGCACGTAATATCCCAATCTTTTACTTACTTTTTTTATGATGGGGGGGGGGAGAGAAGTGGTTCATTAACCGGTTTACAAAGCTTTTTTTTTGTCCAGCACGTCTTGCAACAATGGTACATCGTATATATTTTGCATGTGATCTGTAAGCAGTAACGAATTCGCAATTGAAATTTTTAAATGCCAGCATGTGTTCTTTATTTTGAGCTGTTCATTAAAACTCGTCCCGGGTCTTAGAATTTTCAAACGAATGTTTAATTATCTATTCAAACAATACTCAGCCAATCAAATTTTTCAAGTGTGTTCATATTACCTACATTGCCTCCCAAGCTCCTTTACTGTTCTCAGGACTATCACCAACCTTTTCCTCCATCGCTACACCCAATGGGGAACTGTAAGTACAGCCAAGTACTTCTTTTATTCTTCATCTTAAACTCTTTTCTTGCTGAATTGATAATGAAATAAAAGAAGGTCATAGTTTTACATGACACCTTAGAAGCTCCCTCTGTGGCTTGATATTATTAAATTACAGTGACAGAGGATTCCACTACTTAAATCTGTTTACTTCGCGTGTGAAACTTACTGCTGTGATGTGAGAGTATTTAACGAGACATTATCCGCATGGACACAGGGAAAAGCAATGAGATGAGTAGGATCCTGCAAAACATCGTAACATGTCTTACCAACATCCTGATTTTTCAGAATACCTAATAAATGCCATACACAGCATCTCAGATCATCACAGACACTTTAATATCTCATAGTTTGTGCGTTCCGTCGTGCAATATCCCTGTTTTGGGCATTTCTGTTAAGTGAACTCTTCCTGTAACGAAGAAAACAGTACAATAACGATTCTTGGGATCGAATGATGCACTATTCTTCGTTGAGGTTCATTTCTGATACTCTCTGCACCACTATATGTTATTTGTGATAATCGGTGGATACAATCAGTAGGTCATGCATTGCTTCACTCAACACTAATTGCAAATCGATTCCAATGATTTTTCAGCACGAAACTGAAATCTAGCCGCATTTATCAGTGCTGTTACTACTTTGCTCCTAACACTGAAGCGTTTTCAAGCTTTAGATCGCATCGAGCTGTTCTGTACAAGTATTAAGAAGAGGAGTAAAGGAATGGATATTTACTACTACGGAAATAAAAATCTCCAAACCACTTCACTGTGGAAAACCATAAAAATACAGACATCCAAAAAAATGGATAAAATGCATTAGAAAGACAATTCTATGGAGAAATAAAACATACAGCGGGAGAAACAAGGGTAAATAAGAAAAGTCTATTTGAAAAATGACAAGTGTAAATTCTAGAACAAAAGAAGGCAAGAAAACACTTTATAAAAGAAATTTCTAGTGTATTTATGCTTACCTTTCAGGTTTTACTGTCTTTTATTTATGAATTATGTCTTTGCATTCTTAAAATACATTGAGCAGTTGCTTCATTTGAAGTTAATAGCAAAAACTCTTTTTGCACGCTATTATTTGTACGCTGTTGTGAAGACAAACATCTTGTAAGACAAATAAACTGTATAGTAAACAGTACCTAAATGCTACAATACAGATGAATAGTTATTCATAAAATACACATGTATGTATACATAATTAACAAAATAAAATGAATGCGAAGCTTTACCGTAACGGAATTTTGAACATCATCTGCGTTTGCAATGTCTTTTTAATACCAGATTCTTAATTTGAAGTAATTATTAAAAAAATTTTTAAAATATAGCGGTTCTTCCTTATTCAAGACTAGCGGAAATACCCGATGCCAGTTAAGTTAGATTCAGAGTAATGCATCTAACAACAGAGAGAAAGATACCGCTGTAATCCTTCTCTAATAACAATGCAAAAAAAATACGATTCATAATCATACATGCTTCAGTTTGATGCCCTATGGAACCCACATAAAAAATTTGGATAGATAAATAAGCTAATTCTCTCTCATTATATCAGCAACAATGGCACGCAGTTTTTAATGATTTTCGTCTTTCTAATCAAATGGTCGTAAAAGCTCAAGTTCCGTCCAATATTTAATCTATATTCGATTTTAGTCGATTAAATGGGGCAAAATATTGATCATAATTGATCAGAAATCAATAATGTGAACAAACACACAAACAGACACTCTTCTTTATATATCAGATTTTGCAAAACTTACAAATTTTTTTATTAACAAACTCTAGGATTTGAAAGCGAGCAGTGGTAACAACTTTCGAAATAAAATCTTTGCCATTCGGAAAAATGAGGGCAAAAATTATCGTTTTTCCAAGTTTTTAATTAATATCTCTGATTTTAGCATTTTTTTTTTAAGGTGAACGTCGACCTTTTCCAGGACCCAGAAAAAAATTGTGACAATACCTATAGCAGTGACTGAGTTATTAGAGAACAACCAAACACACGGACTTTCTTCTTTATATACGTAGATTAGTGCAAAATAAAATGTTCAGAATGATGCATGTTATTTTACTAAATCAAATATTTTTTTCCACTAATTTTTTGTAAAATTTCACATATTTACTCACCAAATAGCCTTCTTGTACTGAAAAAATAGTTAACATTATGAACAAAAAATAGTTAATAAACACAAAATTTCTATATTTATTTTAAAACATTTTTGCTTTTATTCTAACTTTAGTTTTATAAAAACCTTTCAGTAAATACTTCACTCTTCTACCGGAAAGAATCGACCATTAAAGAGCAGGAAATAATGACAGTCCCAAAGTGCGCTTCCCTCTTAGTAAAATGAGACAATTAAGAAACAAAGCCTGGCTTTTTGATTCTACGAAATCTTTTTAAAAGTTTTTCAAAGTTCTTGTAAAAAGTAAGGAGAAAAAGATCATTCATTTCGGTTATTGAACGACACGTCAATAGATACATTTGTCACGAGGAAAATTCCTGAAAAGTTTTTTACTTGATAGTATGTAGAATACAGATTTAGATATTGAAGTTACTAAGCAATACAGTATGAAGAAAAAAACTCAACAAATGCATCTTAATTAATCAAATACTTTAAAATTGATAGTTCCTTCCAATAATGTTTTGAATTGGCATCAATATAAAGCAAATTTATATTGGCATAGATTTTGAATAACCAATCTGAGTTTGCTTTTTTCTTTAATTCTAAATTATAGATTGCCATGCTTCTCTTTAAATAGATTTATTTCTTTCACGAAAGTCTACAAATATGCGACAACATAAATATATATAAATTTTTAAGGCTATATAAAGTCTTTTAGACTAATTCGTCAAGCCTCATTCGCTTTTATAGTAAGCGAGATCTAAACTCATCTAAGTTAAATTAGAAAAAAAAAAAAAAACTCCAAATATCCAGGCTATATCGAACTTCAGCTCATCTGGATTTCAAACAAGTCCGTATAATTGGATTGCTTTATCTTGTACACCAATACATAGTAGATTACTAAACTTAGTAAGTTAAATTGACCCATTTGTTTACTGCACATGAAATACAGAATTTGGTAGGGAAATTTTAGACTATGATAATTCAGTTTAATCTCTTAAATAGAAAAAATTAATCAATCTCTTACCGATTTCTTAATCAATTTAGTATGTTAAATTGAAATAGGTACCATTAAATGTAATATACATGTTTCAAGGAGGTACAAGTGTATTCTTGTTACATCTGCAGAAACCCGATAACTTGAGAAATTTAACTGGGACATTGACTGTTAAAATGAAAAAAGTCTCATAGCGCAAAGTAGCTTTTTTTAACTTTCTTTTTAAATATGTTGCTCTTTGCCATACAGCAATGTAATCCATCTTCATTGCCCAATCTAGGATGTTTGACGCTTATTTTCGGATGCATTTCATCCACTGTGCGCATTTTCCGAAGAAATACTAGTTCTGCATCATCAAATATGTTCAAATAAATTCATTATCAAATAAATTCAAATCATTTCGTGATCATATGGCTAGGAAATTTAAATGTTAATACCCAATCCACTGATATTATTTGGTAATGTTATGACACGCAAATAATTTCATCTCCAAATCGACATTTTATCTCCAATTATCTGATGTTTATTGCAATATAAGGAGGGGGATTTTAACTTTTAGTTATTGGAATTTTTTTAACAACGATTATACAACCAAAAGGGTTAATTTGTTCCTTAAAATAAAACAAATAAAAATTATTTCTTTCAACATAAATGAACATTGTTAATTCCCAAACACACAATCCATTTGTATTCCGACTAACATAAAGTAGTGAAAAATAGCTGTTTATATTAAAATAAAGAAAAATAGTTTAAAAAAGGAAAATAGTTGCTTTTGCTTTTTCATTAACATTTATAAGGTATAACTGTTTAATGAACATTGTACTTGCAGATTATGCTACATGCCGTATGCATTCATCTGAATAACCTAAATAAATTTTAAAAAAGTGTAATTTTGCTACATTTATTATCTTTCTATGAAACTGAAATTGAGTATAAAATTAAAAATATGCAAATAAATTACTAACAAGGTTTCTTTTATTTGGCTTAGAAGCATAAGCGATCCGGATAACTCAATCCGAATAACTGGAGTTTTACATAAATAAATAGTAGGAGTTTGGAGCGTCTCTTCAAGAAATCCACATGCTCAAGTTATAGTAGTTTAAAATATAATTACTATGAGTTACTGTGCAAATTATTAATTAATAAAAAAATCAGTTATTATTATTTGCTTTCATGCTCCTTTAAACGAATTCCGTTAGGGTAATTATCTTCTCGAAATACCACAGACCGACCAGAAACTTTGTAATAGAATCAAGCATGTCAAAATTAAGATTAATATTCTACGCATGTGCTCATCACAGCTGCACTGCCTTATTCCTTACTTTTGCAAATTGTGCTCTGAAATTACCCTGCACAGTGGATCTTTTAATCTACATTCTAGAGCAAATAACATGAACCAATTTTAAGAAAATTGGAAGCAGCAGTTTTATGTACTAATTTCACTAAAAGAGTAAACGATACAATTTTTTCAGGTTTCCAGGAAAAGCAATGTTTAAATTACAGAAAAGATGAGCACAGTCCTCGGAGACAAAGATTATATTTATCATATGTTAGATAGCAATTTCTTTAAAACCAAGCTGCAGTAATAACTTATACAAGGCTATAACCATCACTGAAATTTTAAGTAAAAATAACTCAACTGTTATAAAAACAATTCTTCAACAATATTGCTTTGTAATTAATACAAATCATAATTAACTTTTTCCGTTCTATTATGTAAGACTGAAATCTTAATTGTCACCTAAGCTTCGTACCCGGAAAAATCCGGTGGGCAGAATGGTATTCTAAAAAACTCACTTTTTTGTTCTGTTCATTATAATCGCTTACGTTTCCTCTACGTGATGATTGTTTGCTACCAGGAAATCAGCCCGCTTATTGAAAGCGTGGATGATATCCAGAAAACAAGAAACGAAATTTCCGGGTATCGCAATATTCCAGCTGCCCGCTTATTAATTGCCCGCTCATTGAATCATACTCGTTTTCCTGAATTTCATGCATTCCACAAGTAAAAGAAAGAAAAAAAAATTCTCACCCTTGAGAATGAATATGGGAAAGTATAGAAGACAATCATTTTTTTTTTCATCTTTCTAATTACATTTACGAAAACGGTGTGACATGCATTGTTCTTGTGAGCCGGACAAACTCTCCTTGAATGGTCTTTCTACGTTTTTATATAGCGTAAGTTTTATTTTTATTAAAAAAACATTCAGAATTTCTTTTATGAATTTCGGATAACAAATAAGATATTGTTCACAATAGAAAATATTACGTATGAGCTAAAATTATAACTAACTCCCACATTCTTAATTTTGTTTGTTTCAACCACAAAGGTGTAGTTAACACGTAACATGGGCTGTATCGTACTATAAAATGTATGAAGCATATGAAAATAAAAAATAGATTTTAATGCATCTAAATGTTTACTTAAAAAATTATGTGACTTTTGGCATTGATACAAACTTTTTACTGATTCTAACAAATTATGTTTATAGTTGATACGTGATGGTCTGCATACCATTATATCCCATTAAGGTGAGAATCAGTAACTCCATTTCCACGTAAGATCTTCGCAAATTTGATTTTATAAGAGAAGGATTTACAAAGGTATACTGATGCTAAAAACTTGAGAAACCTTTGTGTGCACAATCTTGTATTAAACACTAATCTCTCCAAAATACAGTATATTTCTTGTAACTCTCCCTTTTTAATGACCTTTAAACTCAAGCGGTTTCGCGCTCGATGAATTCTAAGGCCTTTTTACCAGAAACAAGCAATTCTAAATACTGTTTCTTGAATCTTGAAATCTACTGTTAAATACCTCAGATAAGGCATTTAAGTAATTTGTATTAAGGTATTTAATAATTTGTGTATTGAAATAATTTGTAATTTTATTGTATAGCTTTCGTAAACTTTAAAAAATTACCCTGTTTAACTTCTGTTATAGTTAGAAAATTACGAAGTACTTGTTTATGTATTTCCTCGTAATAAATACTTAATTTCTCTTCAAAAGCATATACTTTGTTTGTTATCTGCGAAATAATTTTATTTCAATCCCGTAAATTATGATTGAGATGCTAAGTTTTTATGTTATATCGCACAGAAAAGTTAAAAACCCACACAACCCATCATCTTAAATCTTCTATCCACTTTATTGTTTTCTTGTAAGTATAAAATATTTTCTTAAAAAATATTAAGAACTTTTTCTCTGTTTACTTACCGAAGTATGCAAAAGAACGTCGCTGTCATTACTGTTAACTTCTTCAAATAAGTTTCAAAATTTTCTATAGTTCAAATCTCGTGAGCGGATAAAATTCACCATAATATTTAGAGTTTTTACCACGGCATCTTTTTAAGCGTAGAAGCAGATGCGGTCAAATTTTATTGGCGGATGATACAGTGAAATAAATAACAGATTTGTTAAAATACGGGGTGTTTATAAAGTCTCGGACCCATTTTGATGTTTAATAACTCATAAAATAATAAATAATAAAGATAGATTAAAATTAATAACATAAATGGTTAGATAGACTAAAAAAAGTTTCATGACTTTTGTCAATGAACTTCTACGTGTGCCCCCTTCGTCGCACGGAGATATCAAGACGATATTCAATTTCACGCCAGGTACCGGCAAGCATGTCGGCATCCACACAGAGGCTATTGTGGTTGTAATTCTGGCTTTTAGGTCATCCATGTTCGACACTCTCCTCCTGTAAACGTTGTCCTTTACAAATCCCAAAAGGAAAAAGTTCAGTGGCGTTATATCAGGTGATCTGGGTGGCTAAGGAATTGGACCTCCTCGCCAAATCCATCTTCCTGTAAAATGGTCATTCAAAGAACTACGAACGATGGTACCCCCAATGAGGTGGTGCACCATCTTCTTGCAAAAAGACATGTGACTGAAGCTCTTCTAGTTGTGGAAATACGAAGTTTTCCAACATGTCTAAGTATACGACTGATGAGACCTTCTTAATAAGTAGACGATATTTAGAAAAGCACAGATATTTAGACTGGAAAATGAAATTATCTGAAATTAACCACACGCGCAGAAGATATTTACAAAAGTAAAGATATTCAAACCTGAAAAGGAAAATATATAAGTTATTCCATCAATAAAGGACAAAGTTTGTTTATATCTTCATTATTTTATGAGTTATTAAACATCAAATTGGGTCCGGGACTTTATAAACACCCAGCATATTTTAATATGGAAATAAATTCGTTCCTAGATCTCATCATCACTGAAGGACATACCAACTTAACGCTTGTCATTAAGTGTCATGTCTCATGCATTGCGAAACGGCGCATCAAAGAAGTAAAAACAAATATTGCCGTTTACATGCGCGTGCATCTAGGGAAATCAAATAAAAACGAGGAAATTCCACGAAATGTACTCCACAAAGATTCATATCAACAGGTATTTCGTTTCTCTTTTTAAATAAAAATATCATTACGCATTGTTGTGTAATTAAACTCATTACTGTTTATATAGCATTAAAAAGAAAGGTATAGTTCATTGCAATTAACGTATTATAAAACGGCTTCTCATCTGGTCAGCTGTGCTTTTTTTCAACGAAAGACATTCGAAATAACGTCGGAAAGCTGTCGAAATCAACCTGAGTTGATAAAATTTCAGTGTCCCGAAATTAGGGGGCCAAACTCTATTCCATTAAAGTTCCAACGATTTCCTATAAGGACTCGAAAATCATTGCCAGAATAAATTTTACAGAGTTTAGTATCTTGACTGAGCATAAAAATCAACGCTTATCAACGCCTAACTCGTTTCAAATTCCACTGTAAGCAAATCCAGATGTCGAATAAACCTAAATTTACCTTCATGGTGATTTTAGTTTTAAAAAATTCAATTTTAATAGCTAGACGGTTTCTTTTATTCTTGTTTTGTGAATGCAAGGCACTTTAAATTAAAAATGTTGTTATGCGAATAGATAATGCTTTGTTACAACAATTAACACAAAGAATAATTTTTGCGCCATGCAGATTGGCAAAATTTCATTCCTTCTCGGATGTTATTATACATGATATTAACTTCTATTGCTCCCAAAACGAAAGTAGCGCACACAAGCAAGAGTTTACAGATTTGAATGAATTTCTGCTACCATAGGACAATGATTGGCGCTGGGTGACAAAAAAATTTTAGAGGCTGAATATATAATTGTATCATGTAATTAATAATAGGATTATTAAATAGTTTTGAAATTTCTTACCTTTCTTAATTATAGTAAAAATTTCAGATACTCTACTGTGCAGTAAGGTGAAAATGGAAATTTCTTTATAATGAAATACAAGTAAATATATGAGTATCTTATGCTGCATTTAGTCACAGAATTACACTCACGTTTGTGAAAATTGCAACACCATGAAGGACTTACGCGAGTGAGCTGAAATTTTCAGGAAATGCAAAGTAGCGCATGATATGCAAATGATTAGAATTGCAAATCCGTAGCGCATGCGTATGCTGAGCAGCGCCCTCTGAACGGCTGATGGATCCGAATAAATAGACGGCTGTAGCGAGGCGTGTATGGTTATCGGTGGTTATCTGCTAGTGGTAAACGTTAACTCAATCTGTACTTATGCCTCGTCGACGAAAGAGAGCGAGATTTGAACAACTTACAGAGTTTGAACGAGGGAGAATCATCGGCCTTCGTGAAGCTGGATTGTCGTATCGTGCAGTAGCCTCTCGTGTGCAGCGTAACAGCAGCACAGTGATGCGCGTTTGGAAGCAGTGGACGGACGAGTGTCGGACAACTCGGAAATCCGGGAGTGGACCCCGAAATGTGACGTCAGCTCGCGATGATAGACACCTGGTCCGCATGGCGCGGACGGACCGTACAGCTTCCTCTAGACAATTGGCAGCACTGTGGTCAATAGCTACAGGTGTTTCATTGTGTGCTTCATCAATTCGTAGACGTCTGCTGCAGTGTGGACTGCGCGCACGGACTCCTTTATACAGGATCCCCCTAACGCACGACCATCGCCGCCTGCGGCTACAATGGGCCAATCAGCATAGAGACTGGCGTGCTGATTGGCAGCATGTCGTGTTTTCTGACGAATCCCGCTTTAATTTGTGGTACCATGATGGCCGCATTCGTGTCAGACGCTATGCCGGTGAACGCCACCTTCCGGAGTGCATTATCGAACGCCACAGTGGACGAACACCCGGAGTTATGGTCTGGGGCGCCATAGCATATCATAGACGATCTCAATTGCTACGAATTGTGGGCAATCTGAACAGCAACCGGTATATCCGTGAAGTTCTACAGCCCGAAGCTGTTCCCTTCCTTCAAAGCTTGCCAGGCGCTGTATTTCAACAGGACAATGCCCGCCCTCATACTGCTCGGATTGTTAAATCCTTCTTTGCAGCGCAGCAGGTACAGCTTCTTCCTTGGCCTGCGTGTTCCCCGGATATGTCGCCAATTGAACATGTGTGGGATGTCATTGGTCGGCGTCTTGCTCGTGATCCTCGTCCTGTTGCGTCTGCAGACGAACTTTGGGTACGCGTACAAACGATATGGAATGCTCTTCCTCAGTCAGACATTCAAACTTTGTTTGACTCCATGCCACGTCGTGTAGCAGCACTTATTGCGGCTCGTGGTGGCCACACAAAATACTGATTCTGATCTCTTGTTCTTGTTTGTTTGCTTTGAACATTTAATCATTTATTTGTACCACTACCACTCAACTGTGTATTAAATTACATTCAATTATGACGATTCCTTCTTGGTGTTGCAATTTTCACAAACGTGAGTGTATTTAAAACATAATTTCATCATACCTCCAAAATTATACTTATTTTACGAAGATACCCAAATTAAATTCTCTCAAATCAGGAATAAATCGTCCAAACCGTAATAAAGCTGAGTCACTACTAAAATTTATTTTTCTTTCGCTAAATTAATAAATTCCAAATCGTTTGCATTTCTAGAATTTCCCTCGTTTGATGCGGTTTCTGGCAACTACTTTTAATAACTTCTCCGATATTTCCTAATTAATTGTCGTAACTGTTATATATTAGATAAAATTTTGTTTTAATAGGCATAACAGAAAGTGTGAAAAAATGTGTGAGAAATTTCAAAAAATATTTCCGCAATTTAGAGATTCTAAATAATAGTTAATAGAAAGAATGACAAATTTTACAGTATCTCTAGTGACTGTTAGCGAATATAAATCGACCTTTTTTACCACAATGATGAGCATAAAATTAATCATACAGTCACTATTGATCCAGCAGTTTTCTTTCTTAACTCTAGAAAAATGAAAGAATTCCACATAAAGTGCTACAACGTATCTCCTCCATTTTCTATTTTTTGTGGTTTCATATGCAATTAGTAAGGATGAAAAGCATTTTCTTTCACCGCAAAACACATTTTTGTGATTATTTTCATCTTCCTTGCGTCACCTACCACAACTTTACAAAGAAGATTAACTCCTGGCATTTTCTTTTTTTATTTTCCTTATTTCCAGTTTTTCTCTCTGACATTAATCTTTTTTCTAGTTTTTATTACTATAGCTTTCATGCAGCTTTCTGTGAAACAATTACATGTGCATACATAGTACATAATAATTTCATTTACATATAACTAGGACGTAATTACTAAAATAAGAAGCACTGCACACCTGTGAACTGCGAACGAAAATAAATTAATAAAATAACATTAATTAACAAAAAAGGAATAGATTGTTAAAATTAAATAAAATGCAAAGGAATAAAGCATAAACGGATAGCAATAAGACATGGTACCAAGATTAAGGAAAAATAAGTATGTAGAAACATTATGTTTTTCTGAAGCAGAAGACGTGAAAATGTGTAGTGAAAATAAAAAAAATGCGCAATGCCCTCGCCGGGACTCGAACCCGGGACCTCTCGAGTACGCGTCGAATATGTTTCCAATTACACCACGAAAGCATGCGGAAAGGAAAGAAAAAATACCTTATAAGTATTTTTAATAGTGTTCTTCGCGGATTTATGGAAATACAACTTTATTTTTGACTTCTAATCAAAGCTTTCTTAATCACATGAGTTAACACAAATCTTCTTGAGTGGATGGGCAGAAGCTATAAAAATTCTTCTTCTAAATCAAACGTTGTACATTAAAAACGTTTTGAAATTGTACAGAAAAATTTCAAAACGGAGTTTTCTTTCTCAGCTATTAAAGTTTTATCACGTATTTTGTTCTTTCCAGAGAAAATGAGTTAAAACTGGTATAAGATAGAGTCAGTATTTATTACATGGGGTATTTACGAAGTCCCTGAACAATTTTATCCTATTGTTTTTGTCACCCAGGCAGAGGTATGGCTACAGAGTTTTGTGGTGTTATTTATTACATATCAAAGATTTTCCTAACAGTTTGCTTTGATTTAATATACATATAACGTGAGGATTTGGGAATCCTAAAATCTTCATGTTACAATTACAAAGGGAATTCTTGGATTAGGATGCTGCTTGACAAAATTTTAGGACCATTTTTCTTCCATGAATAAACAATAACAGCTGGAGTTTATCTCGATGCATTGATTAATAACATTTGCTCATATTTGGGGGGCCATGAACCAAAGATCTTTTTCAGCCAGGATGGCGTACCACCATCGTACTGAAATTGCTCGTTTTTTCGGCCATCATTTTAAAATTTCAACATCTAAAAATATATCGGTTAATAATTTTCAAGTTTTGAAATTTTCTCAGATTATAAAATAAACTTTTCATCCTCTTGTAAGACTAGAAAGATAAAGATTTATTAACTTGTCGATTTCCTGCATATTTTTTTAAAATATGATTCGATATGAGACAGAAGGGAAAGCATCGGTTCTTCAGCTTCAAGATAATGTTATCATTACGTCGCACTATTTTTCTAACTTCCATACAGATTGCTAAAACAACAGGATTGATTAACATTTAAAATCATTTGCAATGAAATCTACAACGTGATTTTAAATTTTTTTTCCAGTTCATAAATTTATGTGAATTTATCTCAAGATTTCATTATAAAAGTAGTTTTTTTTTTAATTTTATTGTAGTATGTAGTATTAATATATTCTTAAATGGAACTTTAAAATTCTAACATACAAAAATGTACCTGTTATAAAGATTAAAATGTTTCAAAAGTTATAAAACTCTTTATCCACTTTTAAAACAAGAATGATAAAAAATATTAATTAGGTGACTTTTAAAAAGTTTTCAAACTAGTTACATTTTTATAAGTTTTTACTGAACTCGCTGATAATGTTTGGGACTATGATCAAAGTTCGGCTATCCATTCTAAAACTATTTCCTGAAAATGTGTTGAGCTCAACTTTTGCCTAAACACATATTGTGAATGTGTTCCTTTTTCAAACTGTTGCCACCAAATATTACAGCTCTGTATTATATTTAAAAAAATTAAATAATGAAAAATGTGCATAAATGTACGTATGTTTCTCGCATTATGATAAAACGACGGCACCTAGAGCCATAGAATTTTGAATGACGTAATCCTGCTGCGAATATGGGCATCTGGAAGCCCTAATTTAGAATTTGGAATTTGTTTTGTTATCGATTTCATATTTGGTAAAACTTTAACGAATTTTTGATTAACAAACTCAAGGATTTCAAAGTGAGCAATGGCAACTTTGTACAGAAAAAACATTTTTATCTCCAGCGCGTGAGACTGTGTATAGGAAATTCTAAAGATATGCTCAGTTTAAAATTATTTTGCGATATTGTTGTTTAACTGAATTTTATGGTTAAAGTGCGAAGAACAGGATATTTAATAAATAAAGGTAATAAACAAAATGTTAAAAAAAGCCCCTTTGGACATAATTTAAAATCTGAAATATTTCAGATTTTCTTTCTTTCTTTCTTTAATTTAACGTTAAAATTTGCGCGTATCTTCGTTTAATGAATAAACTAAAACTATCAATATTTTACTGTTTTCAGCACCGAGATAGAGCGAGAAAATCTTTTAAATGAAGTTTATATGAGATTTTTAACGCAATTTCCGATTTTTTGGCAAAATCGCTGAATTTGACGTAATACACTTGTTGGAATAAAGGAATCGTTAATTCGTTGTCGAAAAATCATTTTTCAGTTGAATAATTTCGTTAATAACTCTCGTTACAAAATTCATACACAATTTTATATCACGAATAATAAACTCGTGGGTGCATAAATAACGAAATCGAATTGCATTCTAAAATGTATAAGCTTGTACCTTTAATAAATTATCAAGGGTGACCCATACTTTTATTATTCGTGATATAAAATTTTAGATGAATGTTGTAAAGAGGATTGTTTAATGTCTTGTTCCTATTGAATTGTGTGATAAATTATTTTTTTAGTTCATTAATGATTTTAAAACTTTTATTTTTATTTTTTATTATCATTTCTCTTACCGTCGAAAAATAACAGAAAACAGCGATATAATATTACAGGGTTATGATCTTCCACAAAAATTCTAAAACATAATATAATAATCTACTATACTACGTATAATTCAGGCATAGTATAACAGTATTTCGAGAAATATGTAATTCCTTTTTCAGAAAACGATTAGCATTAATTTTTATATAACAAGACAAAATACATATCTTCAAGGCTAAATGATCTCTTCGTCAATCATAATATTCTTGAAACATATACACAGCTCGCATACAAACCTTTAAGATTAAATGAAAATTGAAGAAACCAATTTTTTTAATTCTTAACATTCAATACACAATCCTTGTAAGTCTACACAACGGTTGATTCGTTCATAATGCTTTCCTTCGTAGAAAACATATTTTATTACAGTGTTCAAATCTCTCCTTACGTTTTTCAGAATGTCTTAAAATAATAACCTTTGTGGTGAGACTTCACTGCCCGGCAGGGAAAACAGTCTGCAGACGCCAAATCTGATGAAAAAAGGGTTCATTAAAAATGATCCTCCTTTTCTTTGCTAGAAACTGCTTAACGAAACTGAAATTGTGTAACAGTACATTGCCGCGCAGCAAAAACCCGTTATTCGACTGGGATTTTTCACAAAAGAATTCTTCCTTCTCTTCAGAAGCTCACGAGCTAAATTCTTCTTGCTCTTCGGAGGTCTATTCATTAGATCTCCATAAAATATGAAATTCGTCATTTGTCTCTCAAGACCGAATTGCTTGCGAACTATTCTTTTTCAGTTAAGAAAAAGCTTACCAACAGGTACAACAGTAAATTTCTGAAACCGAATTTTCTATGGCTATGGGAAATTTTGCAGATGACATGTTTTGTCTGAAGATCATAAACAAAGCACCAATCTTCATCTCCGGGCACAATTTATTTGAAAAAGTCAGGATTAATCAGTGCCATGTGGATCAGCTTTCGAAAGCATGATAACATGTTTCACAAGATCAAAGTAAATGATTAACTGTGCAGAAAATATTATCCGTAAGCCAACGATATTTTAGAAAAATCTAGCTGAGATTTCACAGTAATAAATGCTGTCAAGTATCATTTGGCAAGTTTACTGGAATTTCCTGATAAAATTAAGACCTAAAACTTAGTAGCCACCTGTGTGTTTAACACGTTCAGAATACATATTTAGTTTTGAATGTTGAAATCTTTTCAAATTACTATCAACAAGGAAATTATTTCTACATAAGCTAATAATATACTCTTTCTACATGATTATCAAAATATTTAATAAGACTTGAATTACTATGTAGAGCTTACACTAATTACAAGGTTTAAAGCATTACTTTGCAATAACTTTATTCAAAGTTAAAATACTTATCACCTTCTTGTAAGTAATTAAAAATGAGAAACCATAGATTGGTAAAGTACTGGTATTTCTACCTGAAGCGAAAAGTGCTAAAAATTTAAGTTTTCATGCTCTTTTGGTTTTGTCCGCGACAAAAATAACTTTCTAAACTAGTTAAATTATCATAAAAACAATGTCATCCAATATAATATGGCTGAAAATTCATAAATCCTTTATTATTCGATTAATCTGCTGTTTAAAAATTCAGTTAATCGAAAAAATATTCCATTTCCTACCGGATCCATTATTATTGACGAAATCGAAAATGACCTTCCTCTTGCACAAACCATTCCATTTTCTACTGATCTTTGCATTCAGTTCACTTCCAAAATTGAATCTGCTAAACCTTTCCCCGACATAACGTGCTGGTAATACAGAATAAATCTCGTTTTATTTACCTGTTTGGAATATTATTCTGCGTATTTACGCTCGCGTCACATATATAATATTAGTTTTCAATATATAGAGATATCCTTAGTCATTTTTTCGGTTAACTGCACATTTTGTCACTTTAAAAAAATAATAGCACTGGCTTTTCGCCTGTTTGGTTTTCATACCGTAACAGTTCTTACCCAAACTTCATTCCATTGCATTTTTTATTCTACAAAAACTTATTACGGCTAAAAATTTTAAATTTAAAATTTCTTTGGTTATTAAAACTGCAATGAAAAATTATCTTCAAATAAATTTTAATAATTTCCCACTCTTCAAATATCGTACTACGATTAAGATTGAGGCATTCTTAAGATACTTGATATTAATATGCCTTCAGAACTTAACGATAAAATTCACACAAATTCTTTTAAGGATTCACCAAAATCCCATAACCTTTCAACAGTGTTTGTATATTAATATGCTATTATGTTACCTTGAAAGAAAACTCAAGTCTAAGTTTTATGAAGAATAAATAAGTGAAAACACTTTAACTAATGCTCTAGAGTAAAGGTGGAACCATGATGGAATTCCCTACCCTAGGGGAATAGAGTTTCATAGTTTCAGTGGAGGAATGGAGTCAGCCTTTTATTACTAGTCAAGTTTTTAGTACATAAATATAAAAACTATTTTCATTCAAATTGTGATCTATATCCATACTTTCTGTGCTTTTTCTTGTTTAATTTATAAAACACATTAAAAATCATCTAAATTTAAATAAATGTATGTGTATATTTCAAGCTTTGGAAAGAAGGAGGGGATGACCTTCTAGCGATGACGAAAGGGGTGCATCAGGCAAAAAAAGGTTGAGAAACTTCTGTAGACGGACAATTTTCTTTCACACGAATTTTCTTTCGCAGTTAAAATATTTATAACCATCGAATAATTATACATTTTCATAATCATTTTCAATTAGGTGCCTCCTACCCAGTATGCAAATATTTCAGAATATTAACTTTGAATTACTATAAAGTTATTACTCTGAAATTTAATCCGAGGCGCACCAGTGGTTGTTTGGGTAAAATCCGCGAACACTGGTAGTTCTTATACTTAGGTCTCTTTCTCTGAGTCTAAATAAACCTTTACGTCTGCCTTTAAGAATTTGTTGTGTTTGTTTATATGTCCCACCAGTAAGGGAGTCAACTTCTGTTATAAAGCCTTCCACAAGGCCCTCTCTTTCTAGATCAAATAGCAGTCGAGTTCTTACATAACGCAAAATAACGTGATAACGTAATAAAGCAAGACAGATTCACAGAATAATTTAATAAACGGAAACGCATTCAATATCTCATCATTTCAGAATGAAATGTCATTAATTCCAAAATAATCATTTAATCTTTTCAATATGCTTGAACAGTACAAACATCGATATTTGCTAAGATCTGCGTCACCAGTCAAGCTTGTGTAACCAGTCAGAAGTTATCAATAACCCGACACTAGCCAACAGTAACTAACGTATTCGGTTACTCAACAAGTCGATCGAAATTCGAAACTAATGTAAACACAGGGAAGTAAATAGTTTCGAAGTTAGGAGACTAGTCAATCGAATGAAATTTGTTCCTCAGACATTGCATAAGGGACCGTTCGATACTGATACAATGGACTATGAACGTTTGCTTGATGAAGGGAATTTCT
Organism: Stegodyphus mimosarum; assembly: GCA_000611955.2. Taxonomy (NCBI): domain Eukaryota; kingdom Metazoa; phylum Arthropoda; class Arachnida; order Araneae; family Eresidae; genus Stegodyphus; species Stegodyphus mimosarum. The sequence continues at coordinate 68,568 of KK122395.1, forward strand.
GTTGCGATACTTAATCCGCATAGATTCCGCATTTTCGAACTTAAAAAAAGTAATTGTCATAAATAAAGCTTTGTGTGTTAGCTTTAAATTTAGAAGCATGAGTAATTTAACTTCTGATCGGAAATAAAATTACACGTGTCGAATTTCTGAAATCATTTTAAATGTTTGAGAATCAGGGTTATTTCGATTACGGCAAAGCAAACGAAGATTATCTGTTTAAGGAAAAGGATGCCTTTACGGAGGAAGTTTTAAGGGAAATTTGGTGTCGGTCACTTGATGCATGGGGAGAAGCGTATTAAGTTACCAGTTTCGCCATCTCTGAATTCAGCCACTACACGAACGGACCCCACACCTCCGTAGCAGATGAGGTATGGAAATCGCCAAAAAGCCCAAAAAAGGGAGTCGTCGTTGCGTACTTATGAATCATTCCAGTGGGATCGCACTCCATTGCGAAGGAGTTTTTTTTTTTTAATTTGAACTTACTCTTAGCACTCTCGCAGAACCGGCAACCTAGAGTCGCCACTCCGCACGGAGACCACGAAGGGCGAGGAAGCCTATTGAAGAACAGCAGTTCTAGCCGTCACACTAGTCCACTCGGATGGTCGAAGGCATGACTATCCGAGACAGTACTGACTGCCCTTTCTGGCCATAGGCACCGGGTCCGTGTTACCGTGCCCCCAGAGCTACTACTGTCATAGTAAAATACTAAGCCAGTGTACGCAACCGCAGGGGGCAGCATGGAGAGACACGAAGCCTTCCGTGTAGCCAGCTCGTTCTTTGGGATTTAAATACCAATGTTTTGATAATTAGATCTCAGCTGTTGTTATGTTTAACAGTCTTATGTAATCGGATGCACATTCTATGCTGTTAATATATTTTGGCACGAATACAACATAATAGCCCATTACAACTGTCTTACGTGTCTGCAAAACATAGTCAAGCAGTACATAAATAACATCATACTCCATTCATGCCAATGGTCTTTCAATGGTCTTGAACTAGTGATTTTAAAGCACCAGAGATTTCAAAAAGCATACACCAAAAGCTAAACAGTCATAGATTTGCATTCATTCTTACTCACTGAAGATCCAAATTAATTGCACACTAAGATACTACTACACCTTTTGATTATAAACTTATGATGTACATATAGCTTTTATTTGAGCATCTTACATTCCATAAAATAAAGCAATTTAAATGATACCCATTCGTCTAACAGTTATTACAAAAAAGAAAAAATATAGAATAGTTTTAATGAGCACAACTAGTAATTAATAATAAAGAGGAAGATTTGCGTTTATCGCTTTTAAATCGCTTGCTTTGTTAATCAATAAAGACATTAAATTTCAGACAAAAACTAATATCGTCGTACGCTTTTCCAAACAGCAACACACTG